>QVIK01000067.1:0-48608 GCA_003957845.1 Oidium heveae | reverse complement strand
AAAAAAAAAAAAAAAAAAAAAAAAAAAAAAAAAAACACCAGATAAAATTTCCCGATCAAATTCGCTCAGAACCACTTCAAACCTTATTCAAAGAAAGATGAAACTCGATTAGAAGTAAATCTAATTTACTGAAGCCCTGCTTAGATCCTGGTTCGAGAAAATTTACCGCGGCAGAAGGTTACTTTTGTTTCTCTTCATGTTCTTGCGAGGGAGTGGAGTATGTTATAGCCCCTGCTGGCTCCACAGGTTCTGGATCTTATCAGATGAAAGGCTTTATCAGATGCGGTGCTTAATCAGATATGGGAATTCGGCCTGAGACTCTAATTTAAATAGGGAAGCGTTAAAACAATCCGGTGTCGATTTCATTTGACTCTTGTCCCTGATCTTCTAAATTCACTGAGCCGTGTAATTATCAATTCTAATGATCGTCAAATAAGGGTCAATTTGTTGTCAGGCCAGTCACTTCAGCAACTCTGGGAAAACATTTATTTTACTTACTTCTGCCCGTGAGTTATGCAATCGATTTATACGGGTAGTTCCTTATTTAATTGCTAGATTTGTCAGCAATTTGACTCTAAATCAAATATTCTTATCTACATTTCTAATTTTCTATAAATTAATCTCTTAAATTGTATAAATATTACACCTTTAACCTTGAATGTTTCCTCCCCAGATTTATACTACAGCCTTAGTTCTTACCTTAGACCTAACTAACACTATGAACGCTGTATATGAATTTGGAAATGATCAGGGATTCGCAGTCTCTAAGCTTCGTTCGGAAAAAGTAAAGATTGTACTTGTATTAAATATGATAGAGGTTGCAGACTCAGATCAAGGCCTTTTGCACAAAAACTGTTAGAAGCCATAGAACCAAAAACACGTTATATAACTTTAATCTATCTCGATACAATTAAGCGCAGATCGATTAACTCTATCTCGATTGAATGCGGCTCGATTGAGTGCAGCTCGATATTCGAATACGTATACACGGACGTTCACAGGAGTTAAAAGTTTTTCCAGGGCGTATCAAATTGGATTAGGACCCAAAATTGAATGATAAATAAGGGTTGAACTAACAATACTACCCCTATCAAATTCATTTTTTTAATTGGCTCGCTAACCTACACCCCTGCTTTGTCTATCTGAAACTCATGTACTATGTTTATTTACTATTAAAAGTTAGTATCTTCAATTTCAAACTAGCATTACATCACCATTCAAGCTACAAAGTGAAGTACGACACAACAATTGCACTTAACAATAATGCTAATAAGTTTTTTCTCATGCGAGAAATTTTCTGCAAATAGGCCTTTCTATTGAAAATATCTATCAGTTACTATGTATGTATGACCCTCTTGCTATAAGCTGCTGATACTGATTCAATAGCCTCTTCACAGGTCTCGAAGACTTGGTTTGGAGGACTTGAAAGGGTTATTTTGATGTAGATGAACTGTGAACGCAAATTTTGTTAATGATTATCACAATTCGTGCAAATTTTTGTGATTTAGATTTCTTATAGTATTTAGAGGGTATGTAGATGTGGATTGTTTGCAGTATGTCAAAAGTTAATTCAAAGTAAATATTCTTGAAGGTGTTGATGTGGTAAACATTGAATCAAAATATAGTAACCTAGGAGTTGTGTATCTAAATTGGTACATTGTAGTCGACGTCACATTGATGTGGATTCATGCGATAGAACATCCCTTTATATAGAAAGTCCCAGTGTAGATAGGAGAACAACAATTTTAAGATTTAGGTTACGTGCCTTGTTACACTCCAGAAGCAGAAGTACTTGAGGCCTTACGTGAGACTTAAATCCTAAAACGATAATCAATATCTACAGTGTGTCAATCTTCTTGTTGTCCTAGGCAACGCCGGAGAAGCTAAGATAGACCCAGCCAATTAAAAAAAAAGGAATTTGATAGGGGTAGTATGAATAGTATTTTGCGGTAGTATGGTTAGTTCAACCCATAAATAAATAAATAAGCGAGCTATTTATTGCCCGCTTAATTTTCAATTGCCGTGCCAAGACGGCGACAGGAGTAGCAAAGCTATCGAGCTCGTTTGGAAATCCAGGGAAAATAATATAATGTCCCTGATATCATTCTCAGCCAACAAGGTCTTGGCTAATATATACTCTTACCCGTCGATGCTAGTTCCTCATATTTGATACATCAAAGGGATCTTTACCAAAACAGTGGACTCTGACGCGGTATTATTTCAACCTCGTGGCCTATTCTAACACATGGGGGACGTGTTCACATTCACTCATCCGTTGGAATTATCTTTAATCTCTCTCGGGCTTAATGGATATCCATTAAGAATCTCATTGAGCCACAAAAACTGGATAAATGAATAGTGAAAGAAGGTGTTTGGCCAAATAAAAGGAAGATAAACGGGCTGAAAATTGATGATATCTAATATACTTGAGCCAAAGATCCAAAGGATTCTGAACTAAATGCAATCGAAGAGGCCCTAGAGCTTGGCATCAGGATATGAAAAGACTGTTCTGTCCAGTTATTAATGACATGTAAATTCAGTAGATAATCTATCCTTTTTTTTGTCTATCTCCTAAAATTTATGTTGCCCTCTTTCTTACATACAACGTTCTATCTAGAAGTAATAGTGGTCCAGTCTCGCTAATTCTATATAACGGGTTTACATTCAGAGACACTAGGTGATTCTGAAGTTACCTCGGTCAGGATACAAGCATTACTTATCTATGAGATATATTATGACAAGGTTCGTCATGCCTGAAGATAAAAGTGTTGAAACATGAACTACTTTATCTCTCGGAATAAGTTACCTACTTATTCAATTTTAATATAGTCCGAATATTGACACTTGGGGAAGTGAGTTCTATGACATTGGGCTGTATAGTAGGAAGAATGAATTTCTAGCGGCTTTTGGAAATTTTAGATACTTTTTTGATACCGACTCTTGATAAAATTGATTGAAGGCCTGGCTCGACAACCAGATCCAAGCTAGTTTTCCAGCAAGATAACGAGCCCAAGTATACTTCAAAGGGGACAAAATGCTGGCAAGCTTCCAGCGATATAATGACTGTGGATTGACCCTTTTAATCTGCTGACTTGAGCCGGCTCAAATGTCAACTGGGTGAGTATCCGGAGCAACCCACAGGTGTGTATAGTTTTTGGGAAGAATAGGAGAAACATGGTATGAATTAGATATATCTTAGTGTCAAACGTTAATTCATCCCATGTTTCCATAGAATCAAAAGCTGAGCGTTGTTTTGCAAGTGAATTTTTATTTATTGCCATATACACAGCATGTGGTTTGAAGAAGGAAAGATAGTAAATATGGCGTTTTTCAATGCGATTTCACGGTCTGTAACAAAAACAAAGTTTGCCATATTAATATTGCACCTAGTGACAAAGTTGTTTAGTTCATTCATGGCCCACGTGTATGATTCTTCAACTTCGCTGTGTAAGAAACAAAAAAACAAGGTGTAAGTCTGATTGGTGGCTGCCACACCAATTCCATGCAGCAAAGGATCTGATATCTGTTTGTCTTGTATGTGCTATCAAGGAGGAAGACTTTGTTTGCTGAGAATTTTTCGACAATTATTTGAGCAGACCTTGGGACGATGAATAAACTCCGTAAGTTGCCTTCACTACCACGAGAGAAGACATTTTGAATGTTTGAAGAAATAAGTGTATCCAGTAAGGCCTCTATTGGTATTCTTCCATCTAGTATTTTTCTCTTTTTTGAAGCTCTGATATTATAAATATCACGGACGGTTGAGTTATTCTCGGCGTTTTGCTGGCGTAATGCATTGAGAACGAGGCGAGGTGCAGCCCCAATACTGCTTAAGCTGTGGACTGTATTCTTTTCGATTTCAGTCAGAGCTCTTGATGTCGGATAAGCTGTTACGTTTTCGGTAGCCTCATGATTGTGTGTATTGTTGGTAATTATTGATGACCAACTAGTCCCCTCTGTATTATCTCGGGATATTTTAAGAGTGAAAGGACACTCAAGCTGCAAAGAGCTTGTGTTTCTAGAGTATATATTTGAAGTGGGCTTACCATGATGCACACAACTTAAATATCTACTCTTTACTGAGCCTCCGGATTTATTTCCGATACAGTTTGTGCGTTGAATCACAAGGCAATAGCCATTAAAGGACGCGAAAGTTTTTTCTGCTAACGTAGCCTCTTCTAGCGAGAAGTAGTTGATAACCATGAAGTTGCTAGTAAAAATACGAAGAGTGAGGTGGTAGGGGTGAACCACCAATCACAACTTTATCACTAATTATGAGGACAAGAGTAAGATGTGCTGTAAGTAAAAAACTGATGTGTGGTTAACATTTCCCGAAAATCAATCCATAAGATCAGTTCCTATGAGACTTATGGGGAAAGTATTGATTAGCATATATTGTATATCTTTTTCTATATCTTTTTTCTTTTAACTGAGGCAGAATCTACCGTATATAAATTCTCATTACATTTTTTCAAACTAGGATAATTACAATCCAAAACTCGATCCGTTCTCAATGCGAACGTAACTTGATACAGTTATAAACATTGTTGTGTAAGCGAAACGACACGTCTCACAACAACCGAACTTATTCACTCTGATTCGTAACGCATGAAAATATACAAAACACCAATGTGCATACCTGAATATTAAGGTGAGAAATAACTCAACGTTCTATAGTTCCTTCCAACATCCAAGTACTTTTTCGTAAGGCTATTCAATCAACTTATCATAATAAATTGTAATCCATCTTAGTAAACTCCAAGAGAATTTATTGGGACGTAGTTCTGTGATCTTAGAACTTGCAACAGAGATCCAAAGAATGCCACAAAGCCCAGAAGTCGAATTGGAATCTCCCTGTACTTGTACTCTTCGTCCTGCATATGGCCTTCCGTGCTTCCATGTAAAATTCGAATGTTATGAGGCGAAAATCTCCCTTCAGAAATCGGATATTCATATCCATCGGTGGTTTAAGCGTGACAAAGACACTGGCAATACTAACAACGACGATTATGATAATGTGAGCACTTTAGACATTCTAAGCCCCGAAGTAGTTTCTGCTACGGGTAGACCACGTGACGCGTTAGGAGGAATCTTGAGAGAGCCAAACTCATCCACAAGACGTAATCTGTCCGTATTTGAACTTGTTATTCGAAATGAAGCGAGGGAGGCCAAAGGTAAGCTGGAAGCCTCCTGCGATTGAAGCAAATATTATTCTAACATACACCTGTTACTCATAGCGTCCACTGCTACTATTCCATCATATAAACCTGGAAGTGCACATAAACGGGCGTCTGTGAAAATATTGTCAACAATGTTGGGAGATAAATATATTGACAGATCAGAAGCCTTCATAACTCTTGTTAACAACATTAAAGGAGACGATGATTAGTCTTTTGAAATATTGGATGATAAATAACTGGTCTGCTGAAATTGGGACCTGTTATGCGTAAAATAAGACTATACATAGTTGTCTGCTGGATACAATTGCTGTCAAAGCTGTATATTTTTCAACATTTGCCCTTAATAACCAATCTTCTTACAACTGCTACACCTGTTACACCTATATTAAGCCACTATGTTAGCACAGTAGAATCTCTCGATAAGTCACAGTATGATTTGCGACGTAGATTTCATATAAAAGCGAAGCTTTGTGCAAGTGATTGAAATTAATAACATGGTACCATATTGTGTGTGCCCTAGTTTTTAACAGCTTCCTAATGTTTTAACGGTATTAAGTAGGTGGTTGATAATATTAACTTCAATAATTCACGTTTGAGGATTTCCAAAATTGAGACTTCACAGATCTTGCTAACGGCGGTGTCGCATTTTTTCTGTCGATAGTAGTCTCCATGGACACCCCTGTTACAATATTGCGTTAAGCAAAGACTTGGGTTACTTCACTTTGGCGCTGAAGGCGGTGGGCCATAAGAAGCTTAGTGCACAGCGATTTAGCAATTGCCTTTGTTTACGCTTGTGCAAAATGTGAGAGGAAATCTCCGAATAATTCCACATCTTACACCTGTTTTTCTCTTCTATCACTGTTCTCGTGACTAAGTATTTTAATTTATCTTATATAATTTGTATTTATTTGTCATGAGCTGGAGAATTTACGGGCCAAGTTTTATGAGAATTTTCGAAGCTTTACCCAAGCATCTCAATGTAATAATCACGTGATCAGATGAGTAAGCCGTTTACACAGTGGCCTGTTCATGATCATCCGCATATGACACAACAGCCCCCTGGTCATATCCCAGTTGGTTGTAGATCGTGCCATATTAGGATTAGCGGCTTTATAGGAGGCCCATGTTTTCACTCCACTGATCGTGATCAGTCAAGCTAAGGAGACAGTAATTTTTGAAACTTGCTGGCGGCCCATAACATGCTGAATGTTTATAATGGTGTAGGCAAATTATCAACCACTTGTAATAAACTCGCGCAGAAAAAAATTGATTACCGTCCATTAGAGCAAGTTTAAGAAAGAAAGAGAAAATAATAATCCGGCACAAGCATTAATCCTAATCCATGTTATGTAGAACATGGGTAAAAGTTAAGAATTAGTGCTTGAGCCTTAGTATTCCCGAAAGTGAACATGATTTCTTTGGTATACCTGCAATTTTGAGAAATCTATACCAACAGCTATTTTCACGCGATGTCGCGAATCCGGGTGAAATATCGGGTTTCCTCATCGCAAAGATCCTAACTATAGCCGTCAAATGTGGAGTTAAAAAAATTTACACACAGCTTATTTAGGCTATGATTTTTCATTTAATAGATTCTAGTTGATCAAAATGATCCACTTCTCTCGTTTTGAGTCATGGGTAGCTATCGTTAACGGTTTCGGAAGCCTTCCGGTGTAGGTAGGCCATACATGAAAATCAGATCTGCGAAAAGCTTCAGCTCGGCACTCCATCTAAGCAGTCAATTCAACTAAGGGAATACGTCAAACTGGGGATATACAAAAGTATCTGCACATTACGATTTTTTTTGATTTACACTTCAAGAATCTCAATTCCAAGATGGGAACCAATAGCAAAATATTTTCAAAATATTTATGTGAAAACTTGATAGACAGAATTTTTTTTTCGATAGGGAGTTAAATTAACAGCCAGCGATGAGTGCATTAAGGTAGTTTCTTATTCACTCACTTCATCCTTTGATATCCAAAATCCAGAAGCTCAAAAACCAAAAACTTCGAACTCGAGACTCCGAATCCTATGGGAGCTATATTAATACGCCCCTGTCAGATTGTGGTACCTGAATCCATAAATTCTTCTGGAATATCTCAGAGGCCGTTGAATTTACCTCTATATACATGTTTCCTATCTTTAGATCCTCCAGAAAAGACAGAGCGAGTATTTTTAGCTTAGCCATATCAATATATATGTATAAATATATAAATATAAATACATATATATATATATGTATGCCGACCCGTTTATGAACTTCAGCTCCCACAACTCTGGCTTGTGGAACAGATTCAATCTATATTTGATGCCATCAATAGACCTTTATTTAATTTCTTTGGTGAAGTAGCTACCTGTTGTAGCTTTAGAAATTACAGATATACTGTCACGATTAGAAAATTAATTAGATTTCTCAATATTCACAAGAACTATAAATAGTTACGGCATAAAAATATGGCAGACTCAGAGAAGCAAGAGGACAAAAAATTTCAAATTACCGACCAGACAACTTCTCTTTCACGTCGTAAAATCGCAACGGTACGGTTCCTACAAATCGATCCAGATATTTTTCTTAGCACCAGAGCTAGGAAAGCTCTTAACACCGACTATCTTTTTTTCGAGTATTTTAGATCTACTACTAATGGTCTGCTAACACAATATCACTAACAGGTTTTTCTCGCGTGCTCTACCGTGGAATTTGCAATACATATGAATCAAAACACACTTTCTGTATCGCTGCCCACAATCAGTGCTTCCTTGGGAGCAAGTAAGCAAATGAGCTCGATAGCTGCTGCCTACTTTATGTGAGTTCCTTAAATATCTATTCAAGGTGCTGTTTCTTCGAGAAACTAAAGTTAATAGAACTGTAACATCATTTCAGTTGGTTTATGGCCGGCTTTCAGATATCTGGTCGCGGAAATCTATTATTATTGCTGGACTTGCATTCTTTTTTATTGGGTCTCTTGGTTCTTCCTTGGCGACTAGTATTACACAACTCATCGTCTTTCGAGCCTTAACAGGCATTGGCGGTGGTGGCATAATCACAGTATCTACAATTTTAGTTGGAGATGTCGTGAGCTTAAGAGAAAGAGGAAAGTGGCAAGGAATTCTTGTAAGTTGACCTTGATTGCTCCCCAACCACTGAATAGCATCTGGACTATCCATATTTATCTTTTACTCGTTGAAATCTTATCGGGCTGATCAACATATGATGGAACTGGTTACAAATTAACAATAAATCAGATGATTTTTCATTTTTACGCATATTTTTTGGAACCCATTCTTATGTAAAATCTGCTTTATATCCAATGAAGAATTATTAGAAGAAGAATTAAACTAAACATCGCAGGGCTCAGTGGTGGTACTCTCCAATGGTATAGGCCCGATTGTTGGTAGTAAAATCTCTTCATATTCCCCAGAATCTTGGTTAGTAATTATATTCTTCTATTATTCTTTCTTTCATAGCTACTCTATGTTAGCCATAAATTGCCCCTTTTAACTAATTATTAAATTCAGGCGATGGATATTCCGGTTGAATATTTTTACCGCGGTTTTCTCAGCCGTCATGGTGACGTTTTTCATGCCTCTAAAGAAAGTTGATGGAAATTGGAAAGTGTAAGTACTTTGAAATTCTCCAATCGATCCTCTCCAAGAGCCGGGTCGATGATTATAGTCCTAAAAACATAGACTAAAAATTTCCAGGAAGGTGAAGAAAGTAGATTTTCTTGGTGTGGCGTTGTCGCTTACGGCTAGTTCTCTTACAATAGTAAGCTTGGTTGCTTTTTTTGTGCTTCAAATCAGATTTGCATGGCTCTTTTTTCCTCTTTCATCCTTAAAGCCCGAATATTTCATGGAAGCTTAATTGAAGAATAATTTACTGACTGTCTTCATCTTAGCTTGGCCTGACGTGGGGTGGCATCGTTTATCCATGGCTCTCATTACATGTGATAATTACACTCGTTTTGGGTGGACTCTCTGCGATATTATTTCTATTATGGCAATGGAAAGGTGCTCAGCTACCGCTACTTCCACGTAAGCAAACTGGTGTCTTTTTTTCTCTTTCATGGGATGGATGGCTCTGATAGATGTAATAGTATCGATGTTTAATTCTCGAATGGTACAGGCCACCTCAGTAACTTCATTTATAAGTGGATGGAATTATATAGTACAAATTTTCTTTATTCCATCATTCTATCAGCTGGCATATGGCTATGAGCCCACGCGGGCTGCATCTATGCTACTCCCAATTATCTTAATACAGAGTAAGTGTTATAACTCTCGGGTGCTGGATGTTTACTTAGAGCTTGTATGTTAACTGCAATATAGCCGTAAGTAGTACTCTTGGTGGATTAATAGTCTCCTGGCGAGGCCGCTACCGGGTAGGTGGAAAAAACCTCCAAGTGACACTCTTGTCCTATATCTAATAGATTAATGAAATAGGAATCGCTTATCTTTGGCTACACTCTATGGACTATTGGACTCGGTCTCCATAGCTCGCTTACACCATCAAGTAGCCTAGCTATGCAACTTGGCTATGGCTTTTTACTTGGATTTGGGGCAGGTCAGTGCTTTCAGCCAAGTCTCATCGCCATGCAGGCCGCAGTAGGTAAAGAGCATTTGGCTGTGATAACCAGTGTTAGAAGGTAAGTCATTTTTGTAATTAAGCTATTTGTTTCGTTTTTTTGAGGCATCATTTCATTTTTAGCTTGACTCTACTTTCATTTAAATCAAAAAACAAATTTATGAGGACGAAGTTAATTTGCATCTGATTTTCTTCACTTTGATCTTCAAATACGAAACTAATGGCCGGCTCTAGTTTTTTACGAGATCTAGGTGGTACTTTTGGTTTGGCAGTTTCGGGATCTATCTTGTACGTATGACTTTACAGGTATTATGTTTTATTAACTAATATTAACACTAGAAATCAAAAGCTTCTAAATGTAATCTCGTATGCTGCTAAAAGCGGGCTAGCATCATTGTCATCAGAGCAAATTAAACAAATACTAAAAAACCCAACGTCATTTTTAGCAGTGACAGACACGCAGATACATGAAAAAGCAGATATGATAAAGTCATTGATACTAGCAGCTTACTTTAAAGGATTTCGGCTAGTATTTATTTTGAGCACAATAATATCTATGCTGCAAATTATAGTGACAATTTTCTTTATTCCCCAAGTTGAGCTTAAAGTTGAGAAAAAAGAAAAGGAAACTGAGTCGAGTTCAAGTGTGGATAATGAGTGATAATACGGCAAAACTGTTAAGCATTTAATTCTAGGAAAGAGTCCGATGAGGCCAGATAATCAGGCACTTGTCGAAATTTTGGAAAGACTTTTTTTGTTAAAGATAGACGTTGTAATTGAGGTCCGCACATTGATCTATTATCATATAGTCTAAATATATATTATATACATACCATATAACACAGCGGAAAAACCTGGTTTCGCTTAAAGCTCTATTAACAATTCTTTTTTTCTTTCTTTAAAAGTCCCAGGCTTACAACTCAATGTCTTGTCCATTTTGGGTCCAGGACCAGTGGAGCCGTTAAAGATAACAGCCAGAAAAGCATACTCTGCTCCAATTCATTCAGAGTAGCATTTCAGACTTCTGTAGGACCTTCATGTCCGATAAGATTCATATCGCTCTCCCATTGACCGCAGTTTATACCAAGCTCTTGGAGACGCTCGAATGCCCAAATAAAATCATAGGATTTTTCTCTAGGAAGGAAGCAAAATCCATTTGAGAATATCATTCCTGAATGGCATTGGATAACCATGAGACACTTTAAAAGGTGTTAGCCCTTCTAACGCGTCATGTAGCGTGCATGATTGTGCTACATCCATACCAGGTAAAGCATCAGGCAAATTGTCTTGGTAGTGACTTGCAAACATTCTCAATCTTTGACCGAGCCATTCATAGTAGTTTTCAATTTGGCCTGACGATTGAGAGTGTCCAGTAGGCGACAGTTTCCACTTTATGCCAAGAATCTTGCATATATCTTCCGAAAAGGCTGCTATAAATTATGGACCACGGTCAGAGGTCACTGTTTGTGGTAAGCCATGAAATTAGAAGGTTCCATGATAGAACATCCATGCAGCATCTTTTGCCGTAGCTGATCGATTACAAGCTATTGACCATGTTTCTTCTATAAGTTTTTCAGTAAGGTTAAAAGTATTATCTATACCATTTTTTGCTTTTGGTATGTACTTAAAATCTACAACAATGTGATACCATGGCCGCAAAGGTCTAGTGAGAGGTCTTAGAAATCCTGGAGTTTTATCTCGAGGCACTTTAGCAGACTTACAAGGACAATTTTCCACGTACGTATCAATATCTTCATTCATGTTAGGCAACTAATACTTTTTACACAATAAACGACGTGTTTTGTTTCTTCCAGGGTGAGCTGTTATTATTCTAGCGTGGAGATGTTTAATAATTCTAGTTCTCAAATTGTTTTTTGCTGATACAATTAGAAGACCTTTATATAAGATATAATCTCTTAGGAAAGTCCAGTTTTGTTCTTTGTTGTTTGTCTCTACGATATAGATTTCAAGATCAGCATCTTTAAAATTCATCTCTAAAAGAGCTTCCACCAAGATAACTCCAAATAGAAGAGGCACATCATTCTGGGCTTCCAGAACATATAGTTTGGAATTTTCTGAGTTGTCATAGTGTTTATTATGAAAAGAAAACGTTTTACTATCATTAAAAATTTTGAACAGGGTCATTGTTCTTTTGTTCTCTTTTCTCTCCTTTTAAAGTTCGCATATCTGAAATTTTTCTCGAAAGTGAGTCAGCAATTTTATTTTCGGCTCCAGGTCGTTAATTAAAAATACAGTTGTGGTTTGAAAGTTTTATGGCCCAGTTTGCTTGACGTTGGTTGAGCAACCGTTTGGTCAAGAAGTATTCTAATGGACGGTGATCAGTAATGACAGTAAAAAGGTCAGTTCCTTGAAATCCGATCTATTCAAATCGCCATACTTCTAAAGCACGAATAATTACTAGTACTTCTTTGTAATGAATTGGGTAGTTTAGCTCTGCTCCACGAAGTGACTCAGAGTAAAATCCTACCGGATGTTATTTACTGTCTTTATGTTTTTGAGAAAGGACCTCAGCAGTTACAACATTTGAAGCATTTGAAGCATCGGTCTCCACTTTTGTCGGCAGCTCATAGTTAAAATACTTTAAAATGGGTGCTGAAGTTAGTACTAATTTCATTTTTTGAAATGCATTTTCCTGATCCTCATTCCATCGCCACGGCTCTTCTTTTCTTATGAGCCAGGTAAAGGGATATGCTAATCTGCAACATTCTTTTCGAATTCTCTGTAAAAATTGCAAAATCCCAGAAAAGATTGAACTTCTTTAACATTTCTAGGCTTTTCCCAGTTCTTTACATTTTTTATTTTCTCCAGATCAACTGAGATACCATGGACACCAATAATTAAACCCAAATATTTCGTTTGAGAAACGTGAAATTCGCATTTATCTAAGTCTACCTGCATACCAGCATATAGCAATTTTTTAAGAACCCATACTACGTGGTTTTGACGTTCATCTAACAAATTTGAATATATCAAAATGTCATCAATGTACGCGTGACAGAATTTTTCTAAGTTTTCTCTTAGTAAATCATTCATAAACCTCTGGAATGTAGCAGGCCCATTTGTTAGCCCAAATGGCATTACTTTCTGCTTATAAGAGCCGTATCTCTTGCGAAAAGTTATGAGATCTTCATCGTCTGGAGTCGCCAGTCTTATTTTATGGAAAGCTTGTCGAATATCGATTTTAATAAATAATCTCGCCTTTGATGTTTGTTTGTTTGTTTGTTTGTTTGTTTGTTTGTTTGTTTGTTTGTTTGTTTGTTTGTTTGTTTGTTAACGTCTAACTAAGTAAAGGCCGTACCAGTATTTTCAAATCCCAAATTGGGCAATGGACGCCAAAGCTGATCGCTTTGGGGATCTGAGGTATCAACCACACCAACCTGGAGTGTCGATACCTAGTACATTTGAAGTGCAGAGAATGTTTCACGAATGATCCATTCCTGTGAAGAAAAGAGAGAAAAAAAGTACTTGACAGATAGGTAGGAACGCATTCACCATGACCCAAAGGCCACGAGCTGAGGGAAAACCTGATGAGAAAACCCAGTGGGAAAAAAAACTTTTCAGGAAAGCCTCAGCCATTCCACCCGTACTCTTTTACGACGAGCAGCCGAGTCCCCCTCCAGTAAGCCACGTTGGAATCTAACCTACCACCCCTATAGAGTCCATCCAGCGCCTGACCATTTGCGCCAATAGCTAACCTTCATTAGAGTTTGTGATTTGGAAATATTGAGCCCTTCTCTCGCTATTCCCTGGGTCAATCGTGGGAGACTTCGTGGAAAAGAGGTGCAGAGGGGAACGTGTTGTAGAGACGAAGAAGATTGAGACCCACGGTGATGAATGGGGATCCTGAAGGGGAGGACTGTGTGAATCTTCCTGGCTATCCCAGATACGCAAGGCATACTGGGCGTTTACACCGGCACCGCGTGAGGGTGAAAATTCTGCATTTTGCTGGTGCCGGCCATATAGATAGGTACTTGGCATGTTGAGATGGTCTATGCAGAGTACGTTTAGCACGAGACTATGCAAGGACCACGCTATCCGCCGTACCGTCACATCTACCACATATTTACCAATCATTCGAAGGAGTGACATATCAAATCTATTGGTTCTGTATGTGTTGATCAACTAATATAACAACTTAGGTTAGCTTTTCGTAAGCTCAATTGATTAAGAATTAGTAATGAAAAAAAAATAATATGTTATATCCTATTATTACTCGGCACATTAATTTTATAATGTATATTATTATCCTAGAGATACCGAATAAATGCTGAGAGGTCCCATACTTTTGCTTGCTCTTTTTTAAGAAATAAGGCTCTTAGATTATCTATATCGTACGGTTGCCAAAAAAAGATAGGGGTTATTGGAGATCTCACAAAGGTATGTGATTACTTGAATGGACCTTGATTTCCTTAAACGTGTTTGAATTTCTTTTTTCTCTATGAGATATAAAATATATAATATAACATGCTTCATGTCATTGATCTGGCTTGATTTATTTTTCTGCTTGTTAAAGTTTTCCATGTGCTTGCTGGATGGGGGCTAATTGAGTAGCTTAGTGGATGGTTGTACTCGCTATCTTCTATACCAGGCCTATATCTTTAATCTCATTGTATATCCACGCATTCAACAGCTATCATATAGAACCGACAACCATGTTTTTCCGAATAGCTGTTTGACACTTACAGTCCTGTGACCTGATTTTTGTTTTCGGTTTGTACTTCTCTGGTACGGTCACAACTGTAGATATGTTATTCTGGTTCGTACACCAATTGTTAATCTTTTTTTTAGACCGCTTGATACGAAACACATATATAAGTATCGTGATACCCGTGCCTGAATCGAGGAATATTTCTCATTCCCTTGATTTAAATACAGCCTCAGGGAGAGGCAATGGCATGGATGCAACAGATGATAAAGCTTCTCCTTATAAAGGGTTGAGTAATAGCGGGAGTAGTATTAATCATGATGAAAAGAGCTAATAAAGAGCTTCGAAATATCCATTTACATTTGGTTTTATTGCTGAATGCAATTGTGGTCGTAGTTTTGTTTCATTTATCTTGTTATCAAACTGCAAACACTGACAATCTATTTACACAAAATAACGTTGCTAGAAAACGAAATTATAATCTGCTGACTAATACACCACGAGCCTACTCTATGGGGTATGTTTTGAAGCTACTTATACTCCATAGTTCCAATTTAGGCTTAAAAAACATTTTTGTAGGTCACCTTTATTATTTTTTGGCATTATTGTTTTAAATTATAAGATTTAAGGTCTCATTTTTTGCTAAAAAGAAGATATTGATAAGTAACATGATATAAATACATAATACTCGATTCATTTTTTATTCCCACCCTATTTCTGTAATTTGGATAGTTATACTAGCATAATATGTACGTTGCAAACGCGTTGTGTACATAAACATGAGAAAGTTTATGAGGATGAGAAAGGGGAATTAAATACGATTACTTACATTCAGAAAAATCCTTGACCTATTTGATGTCCCCCATATACCAAAATAAAGAAGAAAATCAACCAACCATAACTCCAACTTTATTACGTGAAAAATACTAGATTTCTTCGCTATCTTCATCATCTATACCCAAAACTTTTGCATACTGCACTGTTATTCTCTGAAGATCCCGAAACCTCCCTAAATAATTTTTAGTAGTTTGAACATTTCATCTCGACGATAAACATACCTAATATTAATACAACTTCCTTAAGAATTTCTTTTCGATCCCAATTACACAATAAACCATCTTCACTCATCCAGCCCTGGCCTCTAAATTCAGAAGCTCTGTTATCAAGCAATATTCCGCCCATGATATTCCTCAAGAGCTCTTCAATCTTATTTTTAAGACCTTCGGCACCAAGGCGCTTTGCATACATTAAAAGGTATATTCTGAATTCATCCTTTGCCCCTAATTGAAGTGTAGCAGCAACACGATTTTCTAAATGAGCAATGCTGATACCAGACTCAAAATTTTCAAATCCTTCTTTTGCAAGTAATGATTTGATAAGTCTCTGTAGTGTGTAGGCTCTCCCCTTAAGAAGTACTTCACTAGTAGTATGCCGTTCTAAATGAGGAATAATACCAGCAGAAACACTAGTAGACTTAATGTTACTGGCACGACGGGAGTCTTGACCAACTGCTTTAGAAGTTAGACTGCTCATATATGAATCATTTGTATTCCAGTATTGGCTACCCGCTGCCCACCAGGCTTCAGAGAGCCTTTGCCACACACATAGGTTTTGTGAATAGAGGTATCCATCACCGTTACTTAATGTGACAATAATCTGCCCATTAGAGTTCAAGTGAGCAGATGTCACCCCTGGCGCACTTGTAGTATGTGTCCCTAACGTATGCATTGCAATTTCTAAAATTGGGCCAAGAGAAACAGGTGGATGAGGCGATGAAACTGATTTTACATTCCAGACATAACACATTCCCACAGCTGTTATTACAAGTAGCCAAAACTCACGACATTCCATTATGACAGGTTGTGCCTCTAAAACAAGACCATTTAGTAATCTCCGACCTGCAGGGGTCCAGGTGTAAATGGTTCCATCTTCACAAGCCGCAGCCCAAAAATTTTTATTGCCTGTAACAAGAATAACAGCCCTTGGTAAATAATCTTGCCATAAAATTACACCTCTTTTTGTAGTAGTAATGCGAGAAGGATCTTTAATCTGATTTGGCAGCGTCGTGGGATTCTGAACTTCCAAAATAATATCCTCAGCAACCTTTGCTAAGCCTTCTATCCCGTTTGTGCCGTTTGTTCCATTCTCGTTAGACTTTGATAACGGTAGAGTGCCACGATCAAGAGATCTGACTATATGGCTCCTGATTTTAGGAACAGCCAGCCTAGTTTGGCTGACGGAGAGAATAGGATTCATTACAGCGGGTCGAATAAATTCAGGCGTGGTCTGTACCCCGTTCATCGGTGGAACTGGTATTGCATTTTCAGCACCACTTTCCCCAGTAACAAGTATTGCCACTGGTCCAGACGATAAGCCAGGCTTTTTATAGATTTGTTGTTCTTCTTCATTTTCTTCAAATGTTACGGGCTTTCGTTTATTGCCGAGGAGCATCGCTGCTAAGCCACCTCGAGGGAGACCGTCGTATGGTTTTGAGAGATCTAAAACGGAATCTGGAGTATCTATCTGCATATTTTTTGAGCTTGCAGCCATAAGTTGAGATTGGGGCAAGGATGAGAGACCAGTACCAGAAGAAGAAACAAGAAGTGGAGCAACTCTCTTCTTACCATCCTTCGTTATGGTAACTCTCTGTTTCAAAGCTTCTAGTTTTGCGGCATTGACATCAACTGATGCTGGAGTAGATGTTTCTTTTGGACCTGTTCCATTTGTTGAAGCTGGAGGCTCTGTGACGACACCGGTCATCGGTGTTGAAGAGTCGTTACTTTTATTTTGAGCTGATGATAAAACCGAGTTGGCATCACCCATAAGAGCTCCCATTCTGCCTTCAGCACCTTTCAATTCTCCTGCTTTACTTTTCTCCTCAAGACGAAGGCCGGTAACATCTTCAATTATGCCAGCACCTCGACGACCCGAGCCATATTTTTGAAGTGCTTTATCATTTTCTGACCATGGGGCTATGTGTCCTATTTCGCCTTTTTCAAAATTCAAAGCGACTATACTTCCGTCTAAACTTGATGCAAATATGCTGAGGCCATCTGGGGTCCAGGCAAGATCAGAGATAGATTTACCGGCCAAATCATGGCAGACCATAAGCGGCCTAGAAGAGCTAGTGTTCCAAATACTTAATGTTTTATCTTGACCAGCACATGCAATAACTGTAACAAATGATTGTGGGCTATAGTTGTTGTTATTTGTGCTATCAGCACTTATTTCTTTCTTGCTGAGAAGTCGAGGGGAGAATGTGCAGACTTCTGTAGGACCTTCATGTCCGATAAGATTTATATCACTATCCCATTGACCGCGGTTTATAATCGCGACTGAGCTAACGGGTCCATTAACTGCATTTGCCGCCGCAATATGATTTCCGTCAGGGGACCAAGAGCATCTCCGGAAGTATGTAGTGAGCGGTGAAGATATGAATGGTGCAACAATTGTATGTTCAAGAACAAAGTTGTTAAGAGAATCGTAGGCTGTTGCGCTTGCAGTTGGTGGATTAAAGCGGAATATTTTGATGCTTCTGTCATCGCTAGCTGTCGCAAAATATTTATTGGCAGGATCGAAAGATATTCCCTTTACGTGTGATTGATGATTCGAGATTGTTTTTAATTTTTCAAGTGTATGTCCTGACCATACCACTATCTTTGAATCTAAGCCTACAGATACCAAAATGGATGAATCGTAAGCCCATCCTAAGTCTTGAACGTCATTTTCATGGCCTATTAATCGTTTCGTAATTTTCCAGTTCTCAGCTGGAGGAGAATCGTTGGTCCCTTTATATTTAGTCAAATATCTGTATGAAAATAATTATTCTGCATACCAAGAGATGCAGAATGTGCAGGAGGATTTGCATCGAGGTGGTATATACAGATAATTTTATCATCTGCACCCGATGCAAGATATCGCCCATTTAGAGAGAATCGTACGGTATGAATTGTTCCAGAATGATAACTCATATGACATAACTGTTTTGGCTTAGTACATTTCGGATCTCCGGCTTGCAGAATAGCCTCTATTGACCAGATTCGAACATAGCCATCTAATTGGATTCGTAAGTCACCTATTCACTCCTTGATCAATTTCGTTTTCCAGTCTTACCTCCGGCAGCTGTAGCGAGGCGATACCCATCGGGAGATACATGACAGCTGTAAACTTCGAAATCTTTCTGTTCCCCTTCATAAATAGGCGCATTAATACGCAGCTGTTAGCTAAAATTTATAAAGTGCGTTAAATGGAATAGATATTTTCCAAAGTGCCAAAATATAGCTTACGTACCACTGTGCGTTAGCCAAGCTGGTCTGATAATCTTCATGCTGCTGCTCACTGAAAGGGCCTGGAATCTGCGCTGTTCATATTCCAGCCTGGGATGTTGAACGTCTCATACGCGACAAATCCCGGAGAAGCGAGGACGCGCAAGGTAATATGTCGGACCTAAAGACCAGCGTTCCACACGGTTAGCTAGATTGGGCTTAGCGATTTTATGTAGCGCACCCCTTTGTACATATCATTTAGTGAGTAAATAGAATAGAGAACAAACTTTACCTGAATCATTGAATATAGGAATTATACCTTAGTAGTAGAGCCCACACAATATGAATCGTAAAATGAATACGGTAGTCAATGTGAGAACTCTATGACAAGTAGAATGTAAGATAATCGTGACAGTGATAGTGCACTATTAAGAAATTTTAATCTCAGCCCTCTTACTTTTTTGTAGCAAATTACTTTAAAAAATAAATCTAGATGTGTATACTAGGATGATTGGAAGAAATAATGATTATATCAAAGGTAATTTATTCTGAACAACTCAACCATTTAAATATTGCTACAGTTCAATCATAATTGAATAAAGATGCACATAATTTTAAGGCCCATTATTTAGTGACAATAAAGCCCAAAATCCACTCCAGTCACTATCCATTCAACATTTGGGTATAACAATATTATGTGCCAGTCAGCTTAGAACAGATTTATGGCTCATTAGTCTAGCTTTATTATCAATATTTTCTGTTAATAACAACGACTATACCCGCAATAAAAGCTCGTTCAAAAGCTATAATTTTGTTCGCGAAGAGCCCTTAAAGCGGCGCTTTAACAATTAGCGCGAGGTTAAATACTCCGGAAAATGAACGTGCATAATTTTGTGTACATAATAAGTCTCATTTTCATTATCGTCCCAATCCACCTGACGCTGAACTATCTTGTATAATATCGATTATTAACACGCCGCCGCCGCCAAAGCCCCATATTCCATAGCGCACTATTCTCCATGTGGCTAGAAAAGAGTACTCTGGACTTTTTAAAATTTTACCATTTATGTTTGTTTGTCAACACAGTGCCCTGAATTGAGTCATGTTAATTCTTCCTCTTTAAATACTTTCTGCCTTTAGTATCATCAAAATTAGCCAACATGTTAGTGATAGTCTAGTCCGAAATATGTCAACTAACAACACATATACTGCTCAAAAACGTGCGATATAAAAATGGGGCTAATGGTGAGCACAAAATTATGCACATTCATTTTCCGAAGTATTTAACCTCGCGCTACCAGTTATCCTTTCATTGTTTTTTGATCGCTCAAATGTCGTGTTTGGTAGCCTGGCACTAGTCACTAATAATCTGGCACAAAACTCGCCTAATTATCCTGCTTAGGATTATCCCTCGTAGCTCGTAGCTGGAGGTATGGATAAACTTAGCGAGAGAGCTAGTGTAAATAGAAATATTAAATTGTCTCTAGGTATTGTACACATACAATCTTAAATCAAGGGGGTCGACGACTCAACACCTGTACGTGGTGTCCCCTACGAACCTACAGCTCTGTGAAAAGAGCTGTAGAGCCAAGATTGAGTCACAACTCTTTCTCAACTTCGAGCTGAGTTTCTCCTCCTCATTCCCGAAGAAAACGCCCCGCTAACCTCAAATCGGAATGGTAACAATAATGACGCTGGGTAAGAAGAGAAATTTTTGCGGTACAAAATGCTATAATGATAGTCAGGGAAGCCCCCGTCATACTTCAACGTATACTATCTGCGTCGACTGAATATAAAGCTCGCGGACAGCAAAGTTCAAGACCCGTCTGTCCTCGTCACTGGAAGATTTAAAGTTACCAAAATTCCGACACAAAACTGTCTTCAACTCGACATTACTAGCCAGGAAGACCAACTATCAAATGAGTTATTCGACATCCCCAAGTCCATAACGGTATCTTATGGTTAGGCTAGGCTACTTCAGGGTTATCATTCTGAACCAAGACTTTTCTGACATCTTGTTGCGGTTATTGATTTGTCCCGAGGCTCAAATTAATCGGTGATAAGAGAGACTAGGAAGGACAGAATGACTGCTTTCTGGAACAGGATTGGCTCAACCCAATCTTGTACCCCGATCCGAACCATATATAATAGACCAAAAATTTACTACAGAGGATCGGTCCTTATATCAAGTGCTTCAAAAAGAAATTACGATCGCTTTAAGAAGAAACGCCGATCGGTATACAACATTTCAGTCCCAAATAGGATTGATCTATCAGAATCTTGGCCTCGGACCTAAATCTTTTCTGGACCGGTACTTATTGGATGATGGCAAGAGCCAGGATCACACCACTCCAAACATCTGGATATATCACGCTGCAGTATTAAGAACAATCGATTGTATTATGATAATCTACTCATTATCACAAACAACCCAGAATTAAAACTACTATCAATCAAAATTGCCCTGATCATCTAAATAGAGGACATCATGGTTGTTTGTTGTAGACTTACAAAGGCTCGGCACCTCATCCCTTGCCATACCACAATAGACGCGAAAGGCACCGCAACTTTATTTTATAAACTTATATGGAAACATCATGGGTTCCTTGAGTCGGTTGTGTCAGACAGGGGTCCTCAATTTGTTGCCCAGTTCTGGCACGAAGTTTTTAAAAATACCAAAACCAAAATCCTCTTATCTACAGCTTCGCATCCCGAAACAGATGGCCAGACCAAACGCTTCAATGGTATTCTAGAATGTTACTTTCGAGCTTATTGTAATTACCAGCAAGACGACTGGGTCTGTTGGCTACCTTCGGCAGAATTTAATGCTAATAACACGGAATCGGACACAATAAAAGTTACACCGTTCTTTGCAAATTCAGCACAACATCCCAGAACAGCTATTACATCAACCCGAAATTTAACTCCCCCGTCTACATCAGACCACTTGGAAAATCAGAAACATCTGGCTAACAATTTTGTTAAACAGATGAATGATCTAAATAAGTTTCTTCATTAAAATATGAAGGTCTCTCAAGCTTTCTATGAAAAATATGCCAATCGTTATCAGTCAATTCCCCCGTCATACCAGGTTGGACAAAAAGTGTTCGTTAACGCAAAAAACCTTAGAACTACCAGACCCGGTAAAAAACTAGACTGGAAAAATTTTGGCCCATTTAAAATCATTAAAGTCCTTGAAAGTCATAGTTATCAGTTACAACTTCCCGAAAATTTAAAATCTGTCTACCCAGTTTTCCTACCAGTCTTCTACGATCCGATCCACAAAAGCCTACTATTGGCCAAACTAATGATCCGAATCCACCGGTCGAAATCGATGATTACGGTGATCATTTATACGAACTAGAGGCTATCGTTGGATCAAGTCGTCACCAACAACGAGAATTCGAGTATCGAGTGAAATTTACAAGCTTATTTGAAACTCCTTGGCAACCCCTATCCGATATTGTTAGCGGCCATTTGACCGAACTAATACACTAGTACCACCAGAAGTATCCTCGTCTAGCCAAACCAACAACTCGAGAAACGGAGCTCGCCAAACTTGATACAAAATCAAATTCTCAGATAAACCTAGATAAAGAAAAAATGGCTGTTAAGACAACAGTCTCATAAAAGAGGGCTACTGTCAAGGCTCACATGGAATTAATTAGCTTCACGTGACAGGAAATAATTTGTTATTTGTGTGAACCTTAATATCCTCGCTTAAGTATGAGTTTTGTATATAGTTTGTCCCACACCCACTTAGGATATTTGTGCGACGTTGTTTATAATAAAAATTACAATGACATATTAAACCTCGATTCTAAATCCATATTTGACTTTAATCCGCACACCTGACACTAACAAGCACTAGCATTTAAAGCAAGACAAATTGTTTCTTACGTTGGCCAGGCAACCTTTGCCAAATATTTGATGTTGAGTGGGTACAGGGCCGAGACAGGATTTATTCCAAATAAGGTTTAGTGTCATACATGGGTACCCTGAAAATACGATATCTATAATTTCCCCTACAGATGTGATAAAGATACACGGACTGTCTAACGCGATCCGCGCCTCTTTGTACAAGAAGTTATGCACAGAGAGAGTTAGAAGGATTAAGCTTGTCTATTCTTGTAATGCAAGTCGACTTAGGCAAACCCATTTATGAGGCTCCTCAGGGCTAACTCGTAAGAGTACCCTTTATGAATGGGGAATGGAGGCTCCATTTGAGCTAATAAAGTGGGGCAAATATGGTTTATGAGTTCCCCCTCCGATCTCTCCAGCGGGGCAGGGCATGAGGTATGAGCTTAAAATTAGTATCTCCTCTATTTATTAACATTTCTTATACAACTATGTTACCTTTATGATGGAATCGTTACCTGTAGAGCTTCTTTGGCAGATATTAGCCTGGGAAATCCGGATGTGTCGTTATGAAAAAAACGCGATTATGCCACCACGACTTGTATGTCATGCTTTCGATGTAGCCCTTAAGCCTTACATATTTAAAACTATTCAATTGGAATATTCTCGCTTTATTAGAAGCGCTAGTACCTATCAGCATGATAATCGCATGGATCTTGGTCGGTTGAAGGGATTTGGATTGTTTACTGAGGCATTGTATCTAGACCTCATGGTTGTTAGAGATCCCGAGGAAATTGAAAGTTTCGATAATTTATTTCGTGGTATGATTAATAGGTTACCTGAAGTAGGTACACTCTCAGAAAATTTTAGGCGATACTGTATGGGATCAATATCTTTTGACGAAAAAGATTTTAGATTCGTTTTGGAGGTTTGTAAAATTTCACTCTCAGGGCACATAAAGTGACAATTTAGGTGACTAATAAAATTGATACAGGAAGTACTTCGATGGACTCCTAATATGTGTCGTGTCAGAGTCAACCTTCCATTCCAAATTCTAGGTTGGAAGAGTCAAACAGCGACATTACTTTTTGCCACGACACTTGAATGTCTTGCAAAGCGAAACTTAGAACACCAAACAATACAAACGCTTGTTGTGGATCACTTGACAGATACTGCTCTTATTAGTATTTGTAATAATCCTATGGACCTTGCCAATGCTATTAAAGTCTTCACGTCCGTTTTACATCTATGCATCTCGGCAAAAACCGAAGAAATCGGTCCCAATCGTCAAGATGCTTTTGGCCGATATCTTTGGTTTATAATCCGAAAAGCCCGTGCCCTTACAAGTCTCTGCCTTGTGGGTTGGAATATCAAAAAAGATATCCGCAGTAGAAGGCATTGGCATGACAATGGTATTCGATTTGAGATATGGAACATGCGCTCCTTACCTTTCTCAGGTAGTGATGGATTTCTTCGCTATTTGGAGCTAAAACGTGTCTATTTTAGACCTAGTAAATTTATCGAGTTTATGAAACAAATTAAAACTAACCTTAGAGAACTTTATTTGGTGGAAGTCTATCTTAGGGTTCACCATTTTCCAAATGACGAGATTAGTGGTCTATGGATTGGCAAAGCAAACATTAATAAGCCAGCGGATAGTATCTGGATAGCTGAAGAGCTACGGGAGATGGAAGGCTTGAAATTGGACATTTTACGAGCCACTGGACTTGAATATGACGTATTTGAGATTGACCCGCAGCCTACAGATGTTGAGTTTGACTGCCTTGATCCACTGCGACTTAATAGATCGTTTGATCAGCGATTTGTTGACGCCGTAATCCTAGGTCCAGAAAAAAAGCACTTGGATTTATACAAAAATAACAATTTAGATAAAAACTTATCATTTAATAGCGAAACTACCGATGTTAATGGCTATGAAAATAGAGATTCAACACAACACTCGATTTTACGAAGTTCGTTAATAGAAAAGTTCAGTTCCACTCGTGAGCGAAGAGATTATGACGCAGAAACTTATCAACGCTCTCGGAATACAACAAGTCATTTTAAACGCTGCATAGATGGTTGTTTCTTTAATCAGAACGAACAAGCACTTCGAGAACTACAAGCCATCGTCGCTGTTGCTGATCGTGGAATGAACTTGCTTAGCGAGGAAATCCATAGAACTAGATATGAAGGGGATGAAAATTAGTCTGAAAATTTCAGTAAACTTCGGAGATTTAAAGCTGCTGGCAGCTGATATTAAATGATTTGTACTTTTTTCATGCATGATAAAGAGTAGGAATTTAATGGTGCATTTAATAGATGCAAAGAAAAATTTGGGTGGGAATTTAAGCAAAACGACAGGAAAAAGCTGAAATATAAACAAGATTTACTTGTGTGAACAGCTTCTTTATATTACAAAAAGTCTGCGAAATCTAGCCTACTTCCCACTGAAGCATGATAACTCGTTGGTTAGTATCAGTTAACAAATCACGGAAGTGTTTTGTAATGGTTATCAGAAGATATTCTAGCATATATATAACACGATTTATCACTCCGCGCTGCATATCGCTCAGAGGTCCATTTTGTGACAAAAATCATAAAATTGACCTAAGAACAGCACTACAACATTTCAACGCAACATATTTGTCTAGCACACATAGAGGCTCGCTCAAAGGCCTAGTCATCGGGATTACTAAGTTGACTGGCTTTTTATAAGAGAAGGAATTATAGGTGGCTCAACGTCTATTACTTGGAAGCGTGAGATGAAGATATTACAAAAGGAGTATTCTATTTATTTGGATTTGTTATAGATGGACCGTATAAGTACGGAAACTATCATCATACAAACTACATGAATTTAAGCTGAAGATAAATTTCTCAAATCCTCAGCTCATTTATCTTCTGAGTTGATTATTAAGTTACTGCAGAGCAAGTGAGTCCCTGCCAACGAAATAAATTGCATCATCTAAAGCCGAAATCTAAAATAATGGGATACTTAGGCAACATATAGAACCTACCTGAGAACTACGAATTCCTGGGGTATAGAAACTCGTCTCTGAAGAAAATTTAGGCAAATAGAGATGTTGATAACAATTTCTAGACATTAGACTACAACCGAGAAATTGGTAGAAATACTAGATTCTGGATGCTTGTGGAAGACTAATTATCGAACTCAAGTAATAGGCTTTAACAAACTTGTTCAAAAAGTATGCTTATAAAAAATTTTCACCCACTTAATCTCGGTGGCAATGATGATTTCCATATTCATTGAATAAGCGGATGGCCAGGTCAATTTGTTTCTTTTCTGAACTTAACAGATATCAAATAGCCTATTCAAGCAACTCGACACTAATTGCGGAGTGTAATGATTGGGTCCTCCTTAAACACATCCAAGAGAATAGCTTTTAAGCTGATAGGCTGATGAGGTTTATTCATGATACTCGCCTTTTTAGACAATTATTGAAACATTCTTATTAGGATAACATGGTTACGACAAGCTATAATGAGTATATAAATGAGTTGTTTCAAAGATATCCGTGAATTCTTTAATCTCAACATATATCGTAGACTTCAAGGCATTGGTAATGGTAAACCTTGATTCGTAATAGACTAAAGACTAATTATCTCTTTTACTTTGCTAATTGAGCTTCAGGTGCACCTATTTTAAAAGCTACGAGATTAAAACAGATTATAATATATCCCTATGGTCTATAGGAAAGATTGCATTTTAAATAGTTTTCAATATTATTTTATTATTCTCTTATTTGTAGTCATTAAGGTACTCTAATACGGCATTTCCTAGATAGACGACGAGCATCACGTAAGCAATCCGTGCCTTAGCAAAAGAATCTTTCACAACAGAGCTGAAATTAATTGGGTTGTTATAATTGTATTAATTATTTAATTTCATCATTATAACTTGACAGGACACAATATATTTAATTCATAAGAGCCAATTAAATTTTTAGTTGAGAGAATACGCGTTGTGACAAATTGATCACTAGATTCCTTAATTATATTCCCGCTTAGAGAAAACTGTCGATTGCCAAGGATATAGATGAAGAAGTAGAACTTCAATTTAACGGGAATCTCCAAAGAATGGCATCACTAATATCATCAGCCTGTGAGATACTACCACCACGTATATTTACTGCCTCTAGACTTCCTTTAAGGCGATTAACATCTTCATGCCTTGTTAGCAAAAGGTTGGAACTGCGGCGACAACTACACGCTAGTCCTCGATGGAAGGCACAAAGTAATAACAATCTTCTCGGCATTACAAATAACAGCCTATCCCAAACTACCTACTTTGCGCGTCCTAGTCTTCCCGCTAATACGATCATTCGATTTGTACCGCAACAGACAGCATGGATAGTAGAGCGCATGGGAAGATTCAACAGAATTTTGGAGCCAGGGCTGGCTATTCTTTGGCCATTTTTAGATCGGATTGCATACGTTAAGAGTTTAAAAGAAAATGCTATTGAGATACCCAGTCAGAGTGCGATTACAGCGGATAATGTCACACTCGAACTCGATGGAGTTTTGTACACTAGAGTCTTTGATGCTTACAAGGCAAGGTAAGCTCTACTCTCTTGTTTTTCTAAAAGACAAAAAAATCATACATCAAGATCCTGCTCCACTAACCAACTCTTTTAAGCTACGGAGTTGAAGATGCCGACTATGCTATTTCTCAACTTGCACAAACAGCAATGCGTTCAGAAATTGGTCAGATGACACTTGATCATGTCCTCAAAGAGCGTGCTGCTCTTAATACACATATAACTGCTTCAATCAATGAAGCTGCTCAAGATTGGGGTGTGGTCTGCCTCCGCTATGAAATTAGAGATATTCATGCACCAGATGGTGTTGTAGAAGCGATGCACCGTCAAGTGACAGCAGAACGGAGTAAGCGGGCCGAAATTTTAGAATCTGAGGGTCAGCGACAGAGTGCAATCAATATCGCGGAAGGAAGAAAACAAAGTGTCATACTGGCATCTGAGGCTCTAAGGAGCGAGCAAATCAATACTGCAAGTGGTGAGGCGGAGGCTATTCTCTTGAAAGCTAAGGCTACTGCTGCTGGAATTGATGTTGTTGCTGCAAGTATAGAAAAAAGTGACGCTGGCGCAAAAGGCGCTATTAGCCTAACGGTTGCAGAAAAGTATGTGGAAGCATTTGCTCAATTGGCCAAGGAAGGTACCGCTGTAGTTGTCCCTGGAAATGTTGGAGATATCGGTAGCATGATTGCAAGTGCTATGGCTGTTTATGGGAAAGTGGGAGATGTTCAAGCGAAAGCGATGGCTATCAAGAGTCCAGAGACAAAATCTAAAGATATCGATAAACATGAAAAGGGGCATTCAACTGATATGAAAAACAGTATGCTTGCCAGTTTTGATAATACAGCGTCGAGGAAGTAAAGTTAAAAAAAAATTAAAAGGAAAAATTTAGCTTTTTAATCATTATGTGTTATTTTAGTAGCCTGCAGTTCTTATGGGGGTCATGAAGGGGAGGAAAAGCTCTTATTTTTGTAGCATTCAAGCATAGGAAACTCATCTTCATATTTTTTCTCGGGTTTTTTTAACATACCGATGTCGCCGAATAGAATCAGACATCATTCATTTCTAGAGTCGTAGATACAGACTTTTAATTTTAGCTTATATCATCAAATAATTCTAACTTAATCTACAGTAGCTCACAAAATGTTCGAATGCGTATGATATTGTGCATACATCTAACTGTAACTCAACCATAACGCATTATAAAATGATACTAATATATTTAAATGGGTTCTAAGTCATTTCTCTACAGCTGTGATATTTTTTTTTTAATGAAAATAATGAAAAGTAGTACATTTTGTGAGGTCTTGGCATTTCCGAAGCATTTGATCTTTTTGAGCGCGGGATTTTAATACTTGGTTTGACGCCCCTTTGCTCTCTTTACAGCAAGAACCCGTGATGGCATACTCTCAATTAATGCCCTACCTGAATCTTCATTGACACTATGCCAAACTTCATCCACTCTTTTCATCAATTCGTGCATACTTCCGGGTTGTTCAGGGTACTCTCCATGGCGGCGTTTGACCATACCCTAGAGGTGCTCAATTGGGTTAAGATCTAGCGATTTGGATGGCCATTTCATAGTCATAATACCCTTCGTAGCTAACCAGTTCTTTGTCGCTCGAGACGTATGTTTTGGGTCGTTATCCTGTTGAAAAACAACCTCGTTTCTGGCGTTTAGAAGAAGCTTTTTTGCGACCTCATCAACTGTTGGCAACAATGAATTATTCAGAATGCCAATTAATTGTTCCGAATTCATCCTACCGACCACACTACTCATCCCACCAGTCTCAAACTATCACACTACCGCCCCAAAACTTTAGCGTCTCTTGGATCACTCCCGCGGGATGGCTTTTTGGGTCTCTAGACCAGGCATATCTGATTTCATCGCTATTTAGTCTCTATATTTTTGTTTCGTCTGACCAAGCGACTCTTTTCCAGTCTTCGAGAGTCCAATTTTCGCGCTCCAAGGCGCACTGCAACCAAGCTCTCTGTTGCGCTCCACACAGCTTTGGTTTCTTCACCTTTTTGATAGCCCTTAAACCTTGTTCTTTAAGAGCCCGTCTAACAGTTTAGGGAGAAACTTTGTCTTCTCTATCCAAATTCAGTATTTTTGTCGCTTCTACTGCTGTTTTAATTCCACCATTTGCTACCAAACGGCTAAGAGTTCGCTTGTCCCGAGACGTTAGCTTGCGCGGTCGTCCCCGCAATGGCTTCGACATTTGATTTGAAACCAAACTTCGTTATTTAATTATCGTAGATTTAGCACAGAACAAAATTTCTGCTATTTCTGCCACTTTGTACCCCTCGTTGAGCAAGGTGCTAATGGAAGATATTTTGTCTTGTGAATGCGCTCTCATTTCGGAAAAATCAAGAAATGTTGTGAATAACAAGTTGCGAGATGATAGCAGATCTATTTCAACATATAAATAAGCTGTAAGAATAAGGTTTTCAGTTACTTTGAGGCAATGCTAGAGATTGACGTGCATTCTACCAGGATTTAAAAACTCGCGCTCAAAAAGATCGAATGCTTCGGAAATGCCAAGACCTCCCAAAATGTACTACTTTTCATTATTTTCATTAAAAAAAAAAATATCACAGCTGTAGAGAAATGACTTAGAACCCATTTAAATATATTAGTATCATTTTATGATGCCTTATGGTTGAGCTACAGTTAGATGTATGCACAATATCATACGCATTCGAACATTTTGTAGGCTACTTACTGTACATCAAATTCCTTGTCGGTTCTATTTCAAACACACCTTTTCTTCCTGTTGAGAGATTGTNTAAAAAAAAAAAAAAAAAAAAAAAAAAAAAAAAGATTACTCCCCAGATTCATTATTATTCGAGTCATGTTCTGAATTGAGCATTGCATAAAAGTAATACATCACTCGATGTGCACCAGAAAATCAGAGAAGTGAGTATTTGACAACATAAGTTGTACCCGTGCCACGCTCAACGTTAGTTTCGGGTTCACTGCGGGCTCACCAACTAAAGGTTGATGCTCATCCCCAATTCCGTCACTTTTCCTCCTTTTTTTTTTTCTTTTGGATTTTACGCATATAAAACCCCCTTTATCTCACGCAATTTTGAAAATTTCAATCAAAAAAAAAAAAATGATTGATCAAGTAGATACTGCTTGTGAATGTATAAGACATAATTCAGATGCAAAACTAACTACAGGGGCGCGACAATTTCAAGTAACATACGACCGTTTTCGGACACGAGCTCAAGGGGGTTCGGGTAAGAGAGGCCCAAACGTAGCGACAGCGAGACATTTGGTCGTTGAAGATATTTCCATTAGTCTCTAAATCTATTCAATGACCTTTATCAAGTTTACGGTATGTATTGAGCTTATTATGAACACAGTAATTTAAGTTTTTCTTCGAAGCTCATCATCGCTCTTAACGGTCCACATTGTAGGGGAGAGCTGGGCCAGGCGCTTTATAAATCGCCACTGCTACAAAGAGACTCATCAAAATTTATATTTTTGTTTTTTTATTTACTATTTAAGGTCTAATCGAGTATCACATGCTACGTACAGATTCCTTCAATCCTATCTAGGGACAAATGACGCTAGAACTAAGGCTCTAGAAAAAAAAAGAAGGTTAAATTTGCATTACATACCTGGTGCGGAGCGTTGTATGAAACAGCCAGCACTTAAACTAATGTGAGAGGTTCGTAATTTAGTATTCAACTTTTAGATTGATGCCTCAGTTGTTTGCAATATTTTTACTACTTTCCTTGTGGGATATCATTATCGTGGGCAAATATTTACGAATAAATCGGCATAGTTTAACCAAATGGTTAATTTTTTACCCCTTCAGGGGTTCCAAGCAGATTAGGAATAAGGGACTAATGGGTCCGGGAGGGCAACTAAGGCGACGTCGTAGAAGTTTACAGTAGAAAAAGTGAAGCTGTGCCTTGGGTGATCCACAGTCGCAGTGTAAGTTTACATTTTGGTGATTAAAGCCAGTGTGATAATTAACAAAGTTCCCGTGTCCAGTTCTCGAGGCTATTAGTTACCCTAGAGACCTTCTGTTTGAGTGAAGCTCTTTGGGCGAGAGGGAAGCAGAGTTTATTTCAAGCTGGGTATATGACCTGGGAGCGTATGATTCCCACCATCTATCTCTTGAAGATTTCATCTGAACTTATAGTCATTGTTGAAGAGAAGTCAAAGAGTGTTTTTGGTGTTGATCGTAAAATGGTATAGCAGCACTCCTTTTGGCCTCAGAGTCTGCCAGTGCATTACCGCCAATTCCAGCATGGCTAGGAACCCAGTGTATTTTGATTTCACACTCTACTGAATGAGGAAGTTTAGCCCTAATTTTCTATTTTTTTGATGGAATCTATAGCCTCAAGGTATACTGACTATGATGTAAGGGTCAATGATTTTGTTAGAAGCCTTTTTGCTACACCTTGATTATCTGTGAATATCCAAAGATCTTTGGAGAACCAGGCTGTTAGGAGTGAAACCGCAGCTTTGATGCCTTGGAGTGTAGCAAATGCTTCTGCGTCTTCTATCTCCTTCCGTTTACCAAGAGGAAAGACCCCTGTTTTATGAGATGTTCGAGTTGATAGATTGCATAGCCTGCCCCAGTATTTCCATTGGATAGTTTTGAACCATCACAATAGATAATGATATCTTTCTTTAGTATTAAGTTAAAATTGTTTTGAAGATTTCTAGCTCGTACTTAAGGTGTTCTTGTTGACGCATCAGAATATGAGATTTGATTATTCATATTTTCTTCGACCTCCTAGAGTGGGTGTAAGATAAGATCAATTTGCTCTGATAGTGGAATTTGTGCCCGTGATACTCTATTATTATGCCAGAGCCAGCATCGCAGCGCGTGAGGGTTCGAGTGGTTGTTCGGCAGCCGAAGAGAAAGAGAACGCGAGGAAGTCAATTGAGGCTTTCAGGTACTTACACAATCCATGTGATAGACGATGAATCTAGGGACTTATCGTTGTCCTTGGAAAGTGAAATGGCTACTGGGTTAGCGCCCTTTACAAAAGCTAAAGCGTAAGAAATCGAATCAGTAGTGGCGGGTACTAGGACATGTTCAAGTTTTTCATTTATTGATCCGTAAGACCTGGGAATTTCAGAGATGCGGTATGAAGTCTATAGTGATGCTTTTTTCTGGAAGAGCGTCTGCACAAATTTTATTTTCCAATATTTTCTCATCGAATGCCGTCAGATTCCCTTTAGAGGGACTAAGTGCGAAGCCAGTCTCAGTAGGTAATACATTTTTGATCGGCTCCTTATGTAATCCAAGTTTGAATTTAGTGTAATCCAGTAAAGCGAAGCTGAAATAGGCTCGGAATTGGCCGTTGTTTGATAGACGTAGGAATAGTCTGTCATCGAGCTGGTTTATAGGGGGTTGAGGTCTTGGTATTCTGAGGCTGTTACTTTTTCATACTCATGAGAGGCTATGGGCTGTTGCTCTTTGCAGCGTTTGCATAGAATTTTCTTGGGCTTTTCTCAAATCGCGTAGAGAATTACTACCATAGCTCTACCTTGCGTCTTGCTTTTTCCGGCTGCGGCTTATCGTAACGTCGACATCATGGTCTCTAGGGTTACATAACAGTTGCTTCTGTCAAAATTCTTTGTCTATTACCAAGTTGACAACCATTGAATAAATTCAGTGCCGATAATAAAAAGGCTGCTTGCGACACCGTGAAGAATAACACAAGGATCAAATGATCCTTTCTTGGAGGAATGAGGAATAATTGACTCAGTGAAACCGTTGACTCTAAGGTAATTCTGCATAAATTCATCTCAATAATCTTCACCATTTGTAGGAAATTTAATGTTCAAATATTTCCTCATCGCTATTTGATTAGGGCACAGTAGCGACCTCTTCCCAAGACTTTGCAACATGGTCAAACAGTTGTTTAGCCGTCATATTTCTTACCCATTCCGGGAGCATGCTTTTACTCGTTATAGTAATATCATTAGAACGAGTAGTGATATGGTTGTTGAAGTTTCTAGCTCACGGAAGTTCAGTGCTCGACGAATGCAGAGTATCTTAAAGAAGATCTTACAATGGAGGCGGTGGCTTGAAAGTATAAGTATTTTATTGAATATATGGTTAGAGAGACTGAATTTACGATCATCAACATCCCTAGAAATTTTAAGGGCTCTCTAATACTCAAGTATTTCTATCTTGACATTGCCTATATTTAAATATTGTTTACCTAGTCATATCTATATGACAGGGTAATTGTAGAGTCGATATTATATAGCATGAATTACGTCAAATACTAACCTACATTTATGCATTGCATAACTGCCCGTCGTTTACCAATCCCGGTCTTACTATCTCGAACCTGGAAAAATGTAAGTCGCATATATATATGCATGCAGTTTGGCCTGTAAACAAGGATTAAAAAGCGCTAGCTGGGGTCATACAGACCTTTACTGGGATATTTCCGGGCTAAAACTACCCTGCTTATGTACGATTATTTCATAACTTTGTTTTTTCACATCCGGAAGTCTCGCCAGACATGGATTGTACATAGAATCAACAAGTCAAAAATGTTATTTTGATGCAAGAAAAAAATTTCAACAATCAAAAATCCAACAACTAATGCAGACTTTTTGGATCCAGACAAGAAATTTGACAGGGCTAAAAGTCGCTTCCAATGCAAGGTAACGAACAATCTCTTCGACGTTTGATTTCAGAGCGAATTGTTTACTTGGTGGAAAAAAAAAATGTTCATGATATCTGTCACTTCTATTAGCTTCAGATACATGGAAAAAAAACGCGACAATTACCTCTTTGACCAATACAATGTTTATCTATTGCATTTTTCCATTAAATCCATATCACTTTCTAATCAGAAATAATTTACTTCCGTGAATAGTAACCATAATATTGTAGATATACTAGCTCGAAAACACTTTGAAGGATGGAGTCTGTGTTAGATCAATATTATTTAGCTCCGATGGAACACCGTCAGCTTAAACATTAAGATGAGATTCTCAATTTGGATTCAAAGTTGGCGCAGTCCATATCACGAAGCGAAGTTAAGAAGCTTAAGATAACTCTGTCAAATTACAAGTTACGAGGTTTAGGATCTATAAATATCTATTGGAGTATTACATTCTCTTAATCTATTATCAAGTGATAAAGCTTCATATAAATTATTTACTTTATTATTAAATGAAAGATTCGTCTTTGTGTACTTAAATTTTTCTTATTAAATTTTGCAAGTTTCAATATCTTATAGAAAACTTATACTCTTATTTAATTTGGTGAATTAGAGAGCCATGTTCGAAAAACACACATAAACAGCCTTTCCAATTTAATGCTTCGTAGCCATGTAACGCATACAGAACTAGCAACCGGTCGAAAATGATAAGAAAATAGGCGACGAACATCCAGGAAAAAGGGATTCTCAAATACACCGGAGTTTGTTGCTATACAAACAAGACAAAAATAAAATAAGAGTTGGAAAAAAATGATAAATAGAAAACATTAAATAGTAATTACATGAAACACAAAAGAAAGATGAAGAACAAATAAAATTAAAAACGCCAGAAACGAAATAATATAAAAATATTGAAAGAATGAAACTCAGAAATTATGGCTATATACATTAAAAAAAAGAACGATAAGTGGAGATATAAGCTAGTACTTGGTCGGGCCTCCTCTGGCATCAATTACGGCCTTGCAACGATCTCGCCAAGATGCATACAAATCAGAAATAAATTCATCAGGTACGGCATCCCAGATCTCCTGATTGATCCGACGAAGTTCACCATTTTCTACTCTCCTTGGATCGTGACCCGTGAGAGAGTAATGGTCTTGAATGTATCTCTTCATCTTGGCCCAGACATGCTCAATCAAGTTCAAGTCTAGAGAGTAAGGAGGCCAATCAATTGTCTTAGTTTCACGACGACGTAAGTTTTCCTGAATAAGCCCAGATCGATGGCACGATGCGTTGTCGTGTTGAAACCAGGTGTCCATTCCTTGTGACCGCTTGTACTGAACCAGCCTTTGTACTTGCGGCAAAATGTACGCATCATACTGTGCTGAATTCACTGTCCCATACTCCTTTTCCCAAAACGTCCCTAATGTATTCCTTCCGTTGTGTATAATTCCGTGAAACATCCAAGCTGGTAGTTTCCCATACTGGGGAGTTAGGCACTCGGGACGAAAACGGTCAAAAAGTATTTCCTGCCTGTCGCCCTCTACAAGAACCGTTGCATACCTTCGGCTATTTGCTCCTCCATGGGCCCAAACTTCATCAGAAAACATTTGCTGAGATGGCCCCTGAGGGGACCAATAAAAAGCACTCATTGCAAACTCCAAACGCCTTTGCTTATGTTCCGGCCTATGTGAGAATCCTATTTCTTGGATACTCTGCGTCTGTATCCTTGCGATTTGAAAGCAATTCGAATCGCTTTCTTCCCGAATTGGTTTAGACCCAATTCTGGGACGAGATTTGGAATCATGCGGAAGGGTGCGTAGCGATATTGTGGGTTGCTGTGAAGCAAGCTCACCAATTCCTGGGCCTTTTCATCTGACACAGCTGGTTTTCTCCCGCATCTCTTCCTCCCAGTTTCCAAACTATGACTTCGGACAAAATATACTTGCCGCTTAGTGAACCCAAACTGCTCCGCAATTTTGGTCACCGGCACTCCTACATCCAAAGCAGTTTTGATTTTGATTCGATCCTCTTTCGTAGTTTGAAGACTACGATTTCAATCATTGACTGAAGAGGGCTCAAACCCATCTAGGGTAGAGCTATTTATTTGTCTATATTTCGCTCTGTAGTTGCAGTGGATTAAGTTAAAGCATCTACTTACAATTCGGTAGAAATATTCGAATCTTGGCTCTCAACAGGGGAAAGCTGTATCCTATAGAACTCGAATTAAATGCCATGTGAGGCTAGTAAATACTAGAATTTCATTAGTTATTGACTCAGGAATGTGATATAAAACTTTACATACGAATCGAAATAGTAACCTGTGTGCTGCGGTTCAGCAGGAAGACTCGGCCCAAAATCATAAACCATTGGAAATGGAATAGGACTAGTTTTTCTTAGCTATTAGTCAAATAAGGTGATAAAGCAACCTACAAGAGAGATTGAGAAGTGGCAGATTCCATCAAAGGGTAAGATTCGTATTCGTAACAGAGAATTGTTGATGTCAAAGTTTTCCAGTGTGAATTTTGATGTAGTGTATGTGTGCGATGAGGTTGGACTGAATATGGGAGATGGAAAAGAGATAGTTGTATGATGGTGGAGGAATCATGTAACCTCGAGAATTTGAAAATACCCAATTTGGTTTCTTGCATTTCTCACCAACTTTCTAGTGTTACATTTGATCGACATCTTACCCCTCCCTGCCTGCATGCATATGTCTATGCGAGTTACATTTATTTAGGGTCGGGATAGTAGAGTTTATCCCCCGTACTTATGAAATTTCTTGGCAAAAAATGTATGGAAAATTCATCCAACAGAGAAATTGTAGGTGGGTCAATTATTCTAATTTAAGCTTAATTCATACATGATCTACTGCATAAAATTTTATGCAACCATACCATCAAAATTTACAACATGAAAACAAAAGGAAAGATTTAGTTAAAGATTTACAGAAAGGATCAACAAAAGCAGATAAAAACTTCAGTCCTCAGTACTTTGTCGGGCCCCCATTAGCATCTATAGCCGTCCTACATCTGGACAGCATAGTCTCAATAAGTTTGACAAAGTATTCAGAGGACACAGCATCCCACGCATCCTTCACAACCAGTCGAAGTTTATCCCGAGATCGTTTTTTTCCGCTACTCAGACTTGGATAGATGAACTGAATGTAATCTTTCATGCTATCCCAAAAAGTCTCTATTGGATCAAGGTCTGGCAATTTAGGAGGCTAAGGAATTGGAGTATTGAATCTCTCCCCCATCTCTTCCATCGTCCTGGCTCCTGCGTGAGAAGGGGCGATATCCTGCATCATGAAGAGCCTGGGCAACATAGAAATTATCTCATCAGTTAGAGGTACAATTCTCCGACAGTAATTTTCAGAATCAATTGAGCCTTATTCTTTCTCCCAAAATAGGCAGCGACCTTATTACAGTCCTGCAAAAAAACCTCAGGACATCCAGTTGATACTGTTAAAATGATGCAGGGAATCTTGATCAATGTTAATTGATGTCACGTGTCACTTGGAAATGCAAATGTGTGGAAAGTATTTTGTCAGAAAGTAATGATAACTGTTATGGAGTTATTAATCTCCAATGGAAGGAAGTATTTAAGCTGCGGTAGCTCAGTGGTAGAGCGGAGGATTGCAGTTCAGCTTACCATCCTCAGGTCCTGTGTTCAATCCACAGCCGCAGCTACATAAAATTTCTTTTCATTGGTGATTAATAACTCCATAATACTCATCATTACTTTGTGACAAAATACTCTCCACACGTTTGCATCCAAGTAACACGTGACATCTATTAACTTTGATCAAGGTTCCCCTCATCATTTTAACAGATACCACTTCTTATCTTTTTACTTACAGAGTTGATATCGTATTCTTCACCAGTCTAAGGTAAAATTTAAAATTCGAGAATAAAATAGATGTCATAGAGCAAAATATTCGCCTCTCTAGAGATTTATTCTCTTAAATGCTCACGATTCTTCACCCAATTTTCGTCAGTCCAAAGTATGGACATCCAGCGGTCCAGGGTCCAGTGATCATGCGCTTCAGTACATTTTTGGCGAGCCCTCGTGGTCAGTTCGGATACTGGATGTCTTTCGTATGCAGGGTGGCGCTGATAAACTCTTTTCCGAAGCTCACTCTGAATATCTCTTTCACTGACACTTAAATGTCTAAGTAGATCAGCGGCGAGTTCGAGGTACGTCATTCTTCGATTTATTGAAGATAACTTGACAAAATTGTCAAGTTATCTCGTCGACATCTTCGGAAGATAAAATCGGCGAACGACCTTTTCTTTTCTTTGATGTGACGTTGCCATGGCGCAATGCGTAGCCAATTTGACGCATAGATAATTTTAACTGATTGGAAATTTCCTAGTTACTATATAGTAAATGTGTGACGATGAGGACAAATTTACCAAATTTATGAAATTGTATGGAAGGTCAATTGTGTATATTTTCGCCTAATGATCCAGGCTTGGGATATTAGAGTTTACTAGCTCTGCACTAGCAGGACATGGCCCCTGAAGCGAGAAATGCCCCACTTAGACCCACCTACGATTTCTACCGTGACCATAGGTTATTTATTGTACACGTGAATTCACTGAGCTTTATAATTATCATTTCTGAGGATTGCAAAATAAGAGTCATTATCTTGTTAGGCCAATCACTACAGCAACTATGGGGAAGCGCTGATTTTATTTATTTCTGCTTACTAGTGCTACGATAGAGTTTTTTAGAGATTCCTTTTACCTAATTGGCATAATTAAAATCAAATTGACAACAAATCTCATTCTTGTTGAGGTCTTCAAATTTTACAGATTTTATCTTTCAAACTGTATAAATATTACACCTTCAACTGGAAAAATTTGGAAATGGTCAAGGACTACAGCTTCTAAGCTTGGCCCGGATAAGGCAAATTTTGTAATCAAATGTGACAAACATATATCAAAGGCTGCTAGTGATCATGAGAAAAATAGAGTATCTGCGTCTAGATTGATAGATTTCCCGTTTCAGCTAATAGTGCGCCTTCAGAAAGATGGATCTTAAGGACTCAGAACCTCTACGGCTGAGCATAGTCACGAGCTTTCTTTCGATATTAAATTCATCCTTCGGTTCGTAGCTTAAGACCATCTCAGAGAAGTCTATCTCAGTAACCGTTAAAAGCAGCAGCAGCAGCAGCCTAAAACAAATCCTGACGAGCCTGTGAAAGAATAATCCTAAACAAATTGCATTTAGAAGAATACCCTATAGCGAATGTCGGAAGTGTGGAGATGAATAGGTCATGGAGCGGATGCCAATTAAAATGTGAGCGGGCAAAGGTCCAGTCGGTCAAGCACGAAAGCAATGCCTAAAATAAGTTATATTTTTTCTATGGTTCTACCTATAAATGGAATTCTAGTTTTATATACATTAAAAGGAAAGTAGCGAGTGATTCCGACTGTGAGTAATTCAACCCCAATTGGGAACATCAATCCGAGTGATCTTGTTTGCTCGGAGTGATCTGGCATGCCCAGGTATGTATGAGTAGATTCTAATCATTTTATAAATATTAATTTATATGCCACGTGATGGCTGGGAGTCCAGCTCCCAGTTAGTTACACATCGGGCTTAGCCCGTAACATAAAATGCTACTTGGTGAATTACATCAAGATGGCTGAAATCCGTAGGTCAAAAATGATAACGACAACAAGCTGACACATTTGTTCTATGCATGTCTGCAATCTCCTAACTTTTTTAAATAATATCTAAATATGCTATTGATGGATTGTAAATATAAAAAAGCCAGTTCAACCTACCGCTGGTGCACATAACCTGACTGACAAGGTTCAATAAATATTTCAGCGATGTATTTGTACTCAAAATTGGATTTCAAACTTCATTACTTTAGGTTCGTAACAAAATAGGGTTGTTCAGACTTGGGATTTCAAACATAGGTTGAACTCTAATAAAAGTTAAAAGTCTAAACAGCCCTAATTAAATCATTTACAAGCTCAGTGAAGAAATACCCAAGAAGTTTGCACAGACGACGACATGTGTGCTTAGATGTCGAGTGTGAAAACAAATCAGTCACGGGACCAATCAATTTAATGATATTGCCACGCCTGAAGAAAGATCGTAACATGGGTAAAGAGAACGGGCATGGGGTGGCTTTAACATTTCCCTTGATAAATGATTGAATAACGAGCAAGATATTCTTTCAGACAGACAGATATTTTATTAAGAAAACAATCAAATATTAAGTACTTATTTTTTATAATATATTTTTTATTTTTAAATTTAGATCAAGACACATCTAGAATCTAGTCTGGATCAATCAAAAATTGCAATTTGACTAGGAATTATTCGAACACAAGTTGGGTATGCACTCCGTCGGGGACAGTGACACCCAAGCAAGCTCAAAATCAGGAGCTATTACGCCGAGCTCACTCAGACTGCATAGATAAAACTGAGAACATTGTGAAATTACCTTCTGACAATTATAATATGAGCTACTTCGCGCTAACTAGCAATTAGGCCCTATCATTACTTGGACATGAATGAAAGGGTAATCTAGAACAAATTGGAAAATCGAGAATGTGAGAGTTAACCGGCTGTGAGTGCTCAAGAGCTCATAAAAGTCATCTAACGCATGCATGACAGGTATCTGACTGTTGTAAAAGGCGACGGTGAGCTAAAAGTAGATTAGCTGTTAAATATTATATATATTCTTAATAGAAATAGGTCAGACTATTATGTTGTATTAAATCTCCATTACGATCTAGTTCTAGCTTGATTTTGGACCAGCTTGGCGGAGTTTAGTGAGAATTCCACACGTGAATAAGCCAATACGAAATTCCCCCTGGACGAACTTCGATTGAGCGTAGATCATACCATATTAGGGCTAGCTGCTCTTTCAATCACCCCTGCTTGTCCCAATTATTCACAGTCTCCTCACGAAATACAGGGATACTAATTGGCTTTTAGCTAGGACCTGGCTTTTGAGGGCTTTTGACTCCCTAATTACAATTGCGGACAATTAGCATGTCATACATACACAGATACACACGTTCGCATTTTTTTTACTCACACATACACACTCACACATACACACTCACACATACACACTCACACATACACACTCACACATACACACTCACACATACACACTCACACATACACACTCACACATACACACTCACACATACACACTCACACATACACACTCACACATACACACTCACACATACACACTCACACATACACACTCACACATACACACTCACACATACACACTCACACATACACACTCACACATACACACTCACACATACACACTCACGCCTACGCGCATGCGAAAGACTATGATTTTTTCAGTTTTATCAACGGCTTCTCCATCCAACATAAGAAAGCAGTCTATGTCTAGGTCTGTAAAATAAATTCTCTGGGGAGTGATCGGTCTTCGAAGCAACCGGCACTTTTAATTCCCTTCTGGAATTTGAGGCTAGGGCGGTTCAACGCTCCGATATACCTATTAGTTGTCCCTACTAGTCCACACTATGGATCCTTGTGTCCCACTGTCCGCTCGCACCAGTGCCACTCCACGGTGGAAGTCTACGACAGACCATTACACGGCAAATACTTTGGGCCAAGTACAACTGGAGCCTGCTTCTTCGGAGGTAATATCTAACTTAATCATTTCGATATCAGTCATGCCAAAATTATCGACTCAAGAATCCCATCGATCTAGAAGGTCTTCATCAATCTCAGCATATGTAGAAACCGATGCATTTCCATTCAGTAATTCAAACGCTCGAGTTGAGACACGCTCAGAATCATCTAAGAGTTGCAGAATAGATTTCGAGAAATATCAATGCTCAGCAAGTCGTCAGTCGTCTCTGAGTCAAAATCTAGGTAAGCTCTCCTCATCCTCCCTCGTGGCTAGAGTGGCAGGTCAGTATCTATTCTGGTTAGACTCATGAGGCTAGATTCATCAAATTATTCCAAACCTAAGAGTACCCTTCTCAAGGCCGATTCAAGAACAGTATTAAGCGATTCAAATACAATAGAAAGGAGAAGTATAGGAAACTTGAGTATTACACCTGCACAGACACGCGGTGAATTAAGAGGAAAATCTCCTGATGCTCGAGATAAAAGACAACGTCGATTAATATACAAAAGCTCACCAGAAAATCTTCGAAATAAGGAAGTAGAAAAACATAAGAATTCATGGGATTTCATAGATAACTGGCCATGTGAACAGTCGTTGCCCATAACAAACGAAAAATTAGCTTTTTGCGTTCCAGAGACTAACAGTAATAACTTGGAGAAAAGGATGATGAACTCATCAATATTTGCTTGTAAGTCTTAAAAATGCTCGGAATGGTCCGCAGCAATTTGCTGCAAAAACTAACACTTTAAGAGCAGCAGAGAATATAAATTTAGATGGGCTAAGGTCCATGAAAGGCTTCAAAAAGCCAGTCACCAAGGATTCTTTGTCTCTGAAGTCGGAGAGTGACAGTAGCTTCTTCATAGACCCGCGGGGTATTTCCATTGACCAATCGATAGAAGGTTGTACATCCACTGGGGCCTACCAAAGAGATAAATATCAAGAATCCCAAAAAAAAAATTATTTCAAAGAATCAGGAACCTTGTCATCAGAGCGTTCATACTCTAAGCATAAGAGCCGATCATCTATCTCGCCAAGCTTACCAAGTTCACCTAGAACTGCAGGAAATTCTAAAGTAAGTCATACTGATCGGGTAAGCGTCGACGAACGATCATCTAGTATTGGATCTATCGATGAAGCCGTCGAAGCATATCTTTGTGCACCACGATTATCCCAGAAAATTAAGCATCCACAAACAGGAAGGATCATTTCATTCTCTGAAGTCGGAGACCCGGAAGGATTTGCTGTGTTCTGTTGTGTGGGAATGGGCCTCACTAGATACGTTACTGCTTTCTATGATGAGCTCGCCTTGTCTCTTAAATTAAGGTTGATTACACCAGACAGACCGGGAGTCGGCGATAGTGAACCCTACAATGACGGAACTTCAACACCCCTAAGTTGGCCTGGTATGTTTGGAAGAATCTTTAAAAACTTAGATTTTAATGATCGATAGATGATGTATATATTATTTGCCAGTTTTTGAGAATCACAAAATTTTCTATACTTGCGCACTCAGCAGGTGCCATCTATGCACTAGCCACGGCCCTACGAATGCCACAACATATCCGCGGTCGCATACATCTTCTTGCTCCATGGATACCCCCATCTCAGATGAGCGTAATTGGAGGTCGGGTTGGTATGCCACCAAACAACTCAATTCCAACTTCTCAACGTATTCTTCGCGTCCTACCTACGACCATACTCAAAGCAGCCAATTCAAGCTTTATGAGCACTACAAGTAATTCCCTCACGAACATTCTTTCCAAACAACGAAAATCCAAACGAAGATCTATCGGACGCGAGATTATAGCAGCATCGGCGAGAAATAATTTATCTACTGGAATTGAAAATGAAATTTTGAGACGAAACTCTCCCCTTTTTTTGGAGTCTTCCAACCTAACAATTGATCAGAATGAGGATGCCCAATTAAATTCCGAAGCTAATATACTTGCAGCAGCTGCCTATTCTCTTGCGGTCAAAGAAAGACAGGTGAATTATGAGTCAAGACTCACACATGCTATATGGAATCTTGCAACTCACGGCGCTAATCCCGCAGTCGATCTTTTAGTTTGTTTGGAAAGGAGACATACAATAGGCTTTAGATATGTTGATATTACACGATCTGTTGTTATCCATCATGGAAGTAAGGATTCGAGGGTGCCACTCGAAAATGTACTCTGGATGGGAAAAACAATGAAGAGATGCGATGTTCATGTTCTAGAAGGAGAGGGGCATAGCCTTATGGCCTCTGCTTCGGTTATGAGTGGTATTTTAACCGAGATTGCAAAAGAATGGGAAGATTGGATGAGAGTCACAACGTCGACAGTTTCTCATAGAAATGAGGGCATTCGAAAAGCTTTAATTGAAAGAGCCAGCATAGGAGCATTCAGATGACCTTACTTTTATTTATGGGAAAAAAATTTATCTTGTCTGAATCGGCGTACGGAATATCTAATGAATAGTTTTACGGAAAGTTAGACATGTTGTAATAACAGTTTTATTTTTACTATCAAAAGGTAGAGCATTTTTTTTTGTCTTGGTAAGCGTGCAGGTGCCGCAGCTTTGGGATCCTTTACATTTTTCTTGATACCCTTTTCGCGTTGAAAGTTTGGCGGAGGATAATAATTTTATAAAATTTTTGAATTAAAAAGAGCGATAAATCTATGACACTTTGCCTTATCATAGAAATTCAGATAACTAGGAAAAAAATATCAATGGAATATTTTTTAAAAATAACTCTTTGAGGGATGGTCATCAAATTCTCAAGGTTGTACGATTTCTCAGATTATGAATGATTTGTGTTTTTTATCAATCTATATGTGTCTCTCATTCATGTTACCGTACAACCACGGCAATGTTCCTAATTTGTGGGGCTGACACAACTAGGAATGATCTACACATGAATAGAGTTTAATAGCCGGTCCCCCTCCTACTGCGCTATCGGTTGTAGAAAGCACAAGTAAGCGGATAGCACTTATCGCGTTTTATGAAAATTATTGGCAAAAAAGCGGGTATGTCTAAGTATTGTTGCGCCAGCACATGTTTTTATATGCATTCACAATCAAGAGAGAACACTAACATTACAAAAGTAATGCTATAATTATGCTGCTCATAAAATTTGATTAAGATTATTAAGATATTCAATTATTGCTGGGTGGGTGTGTGTGTGTGTGTGGGTGTGGGGGGGGGGAGGGTGTCTGGTCTATATAGATAACAGGGATATGATAGTTTCTGTAGACAATCCTCTCCCCCACACACACACAAAAAAAAAAAATATACGGTGAATTTTCAAACCACCAAATGTTTCAGCCCCTGTCTATTTTTTTCAAAATTAAGCTTAAATTGTATAATGAATGATTGACTGCATTTAAAAAAAAAAAAAAAAAAAAAAAATTCATACATAATGCATGTAAAATCCTTTAAAAAAAAAAAAAATTTCCCTCCTTGCCTCAAGATTCAGACCCAATACGAAAATATTTATGCAGTAGGGATCGTTTAAATATTTTGTTTATTTTTTTTTGCATGCAATATTTGCCTGATTGAAATTTCACGACACTTGAATTTCATGCATAGCTTGGTCACAGTCCTGTTCCTCTTGAAAAAAAAAAAAAAATAATTTAATAATTTTTTTTTTTTTTTTTTTTTTTTTTCCCCTTAACACTTGGATTCAATGACTAAGTAAAATCTTCATCTATGAAGTAGATGGCTGTGATTCAAAATAACATGTAATTATTCAGTTGTTAATTCGGAATTTTTAATTGCTTTCAATCTGTTTTTCATACTACATCCGTTGTGTTTTCATATCTCAGCCAATCAGCTACCAACTTCACTAAATTATGTAATTAAGCAGGGAATATCTCGCTTCAAGGGTTAAGAGTGGGAAGTAAGCATGTATACTGAGTAGTCCAGGTTATTGAGAATCTATATTTCCTATCAAAAACCGCAGTTTTAGCGCGAGTGCCCTTCTTTAGCGTTGCAATACTGTAGGTTGGAGATTTTTGAGAAATAAAAGCACAATATTTGATATTACAATTAAATTGTTATTGAATAAAATTTGAATTTTGTGTGTCGAATTTTCGCAAAATTAGGTTGCTAGATTTTGTTGTATTTGGAGAAATGCTTGCTGGGTGGCCCTGTGAAGTGACTGCGGGCGAGAGGCAGTCAAGAGAAAAGGGCAGGGGGGGGGATAAGAGAAGGCAGTAAGAATTTTATGTTTTCCCAATTAAAACTATTTAAAAAAAAAAAAAAAAAAAAAAAAAAAAATATGGCGAATATAGAAAGATCCCAGAGCTTGGACGAAAGTATTGTGAGGGTTAATTTATGAACAGTCAGGTGTAGCTTTTTACACGGTCCAACAGCCAAAGGAGGAATTTGCTGGGACCCAAAAGTTAATGTTTTAAAGACGTCTGAATCATCTGCCCCTAAACAGAATGACAGTCTAAGAGATTTCTTCCAAAAACTCAGTGGAATTCGGAACACTGAGAGGCTTCTAAATTTAATGTGGACGAAGCAAGTCGGCTATTCATCATCTCTCATTTTCTGAATGGAGATGATAAGTCTTTATTTGACGAGTACTTGACTGCCATAGAAATATCGAAATACCTGATGTAACAGTATTTTAAAACTAATGAAACAATAGCAAACTCATACATGACAAATATTCAAATTTTAAGCTATAATGACGAGAAGGGAATTTATTGATGTTGGTAGAAAGAAGCTTAAAGAGTTTCGGAGAACACCTTGTGTCTACTAATGCTAATTTGAAGAAAACTTGCCATGACCAAGCGCTTTATTTGATGCTAATAAAGATTCTTCCTCCTGAGTCAAAGGCAACAAAAAATTGCCTTCGTATTTACAAGAGTATATCAATAGAAGTTAAGTTGAAGAAATGGAAAGAGGTTAAGAATAAAGGAATGAAAGATAAAACCTTTCTGACTCTTATTACTCCTTTATGTAAAGGAGTAATAAGAGTCAATTGGATTTCTGATTTTTGCGATGATTCGTCAAATGTCCGGATATTAAATTTGTTCTCGTGAAATTGAGTCAATCTATGGATAATCCTGCCCAAATCATGGTAATGCTCTTAAGGATCTGATAGGGTATCTAAAATCAAATCAAATACAATGGAATAACTATAACAGATCCAGGGGGTCCAAAACCTTTACGGTTCATTCAAATGTAAACTGTGTGGCTGATAACTTCAAGCTTCGAGCCTGAATATATTGCTACATACATCAGCCAAGTAAGGTTAATGGTTAGCTCAGGTTTTTCGTGACTTAAGAAATTAACACACTGAAAAAAAAATACTGATTATGTTTAGATTTACGAACACAACCATGGAGTTCTTACACTGGTTAAGAATCTTCATCTGCATGAGCGACATTTCCAAAAAAAAAAAGGAAAATTAGTTGTTGATAATATTCCAGTGGCAGAAATTTTTTTGAGGATGGGTTAACTAAGCCAATTATGAAAATCAAAAATCAAAGTTCAATCTTATGCACCATTTATTCTGTATAACTATGCTCCAGAAAATGCATGACCAGGATTTAGTTGAGAATAATGACTAGCTGATGATTTATGCGACCTAGCAGCTATTTGGTCAAAGCTTTGGTTTTGATATCAAAGCTGACAAGTTGTTCTAGCTAGGGCAGTCCTGTTTCTAAGCTAAGATTTGAACCGTTTTCTGCATTCTTTCCATTTGAGCTCTGTAATGTATCTCGAGACGTGTGCTAGTGATGCAAACCGTGCATTGTAATGTAATTAAGGGAAACGTCTCAAAAAGCTTTTGCCTATCCTAGGATGCTAGGATCAAATATCAAGCTGCCCAATTTCTACTTGGAAGACCAGCCTGGATGACATATCGCTAAGCCATCCCGCCCGGTCCAGCAATGCATATTAAATACTAATTTGGCAATTTCTCATAGTCTATGCCTAATCGAGTTAGTTCTATGTGAGACTAAACCAAATTCCCAAGAAAGCTGAGTAGAAAATAGAATCCTGACGAGGAAGGTCCAATATCTCCACACCATAGTGTTAATCAAGAGCTGACTAAGCGTCGCAACTTCACCAAACTGGACGGTAATTGCTAACCAACCAGTGAGCCCTGCCTGAAAAGACCAATTAGACTGCCGATTTCGCTGTTTTTTCCCCCCAGTTTTCACATTATGTAATAATTTCTTGATGATGTAATAGTTACAAGATCCGTTTTTCGTCTCATTGGGTATAGCAACTGAAAATAGGCATGTTAGAAGACTTAATAAACAACCACCTCCATACTCATGACCTATCATCAATTTTTTTCGATGCGGATCAGTAGACTAACACTAAAACAGTAACCATAATTTTGTCAGCATCTATAATTTTGGACGATATTATTAATTAAATGCCGGGAATAAGTAAATTCCGTCACATAGTTAACTTTTTAGTGATATAAAAAATTTCATCTATATAAAAACGTCAATTCCGAAATTACCATTTATTTTGATTTTGTGAATTATATCATGATCTCTTCTGTTTATTCATTTTCAGAAAGGTTCTTGAACATGGAATCTGCGGTAACTGCTTGTCGATCTATCGCAATTGAAAATGGCTATGGCTTGCGTTTGTCTTCGAAAATGACCAATAGTCAAGGCGTGATAACATCTTATCAATTGCTTTGCGATCGTGCGGGAATTCATGATATTCGGTCCAAAGGTATGAGAAAAAGTGCAACTTAACAGTGTAACTGCAAATTTCTTTGTGGATTCAGTTATCAGTTGATGAATATTATTATTATTATTATTATTATTATTTTTATTTAGGTCCTAAGCTAGTACTGCCTTATGTCCACTTTGGGTCCAGGACCGGTGGAGCCGGCAGGGATCACCCCAAGAGCGTGCCCTACCCGTTCCAACCATTTCTACCGCTAATTGGTATAATCTTTTCTAAAAATACAAGTAAAGGAAAGGAAGACAAAAGAAAATAAATGAATGAGCTTTGCTAGCATTTCTCACACCAGCTTACACTCTGTCAAGACTTGAATTTGACTAATTAAATGATACCAACCTCGCATCCAGCAGAGGATAGGTTTGCAGGTAGGTTTCCAAAACAGCTGGTAGCCCGCGCAAATTCTATAAACTTCTCGAGACCGTTGTGTCCGAGGAGAAGGCTTGAAAATACCTCCATTGTCATGCCTTTTCTAAGCTTTCGTGTTG
>QVIK01000066.1:76938-117353 GCA_003957845.1 Oidium heveae | reverse complement strand
TTGACAAAATAGTCTATCTCGTCGACATCTTCGGAAGATAAAATCGGCGAACGACCTTTTCTTTTCTTTGATGTGACGTTGCGGCGGCGCAATGCGTAGCCAACTTGACGCGAAGATAATTTTCACTGATTAGAAATTTCTTAGTTATTACCAAGTAAATGTGCGACGAGGAGGATGAGCCAATGAAAGTTATGAAATTGTATGGAAAATCAAATGTGTATAGTTTTGCCTTATAATCCAGGCTTAAAATATTATTAGAGTTTACTAGCTCTGAACTAGCAGGGTATAATCCCTGAAGCGAGAAAAGCCCCCACTTAGACCCACCTACGATTTCTACCGTGGCCATAGGGTATATTTTTAAAGGTTTCCCCCAGAGTAGATGACGCTATTTCGTACCAAAGCGGAAATACCTGGGCTCATTCATAATTTAACATTGCGTTAACGATAAGCAAGAACCACCTCCCTCCGACCTTAACAAAATTAAGACTGTTTAGGATCGAATAAAGAAGTTCATCAAAGCTCGATATTCCAATGCCTATATTAAATCAACAACGTTCTCACAATGAATACCCGTCAATCGTGAAAGAGGCTATATCTTCAAGAAGTAGAACTAGAAAATCAATCGCATTAACCGAATCATAAAACTCTTATGCAGTATGTCTTTTACACATTGGGCTTAGCCTGGAATAAAGTCATGGTCATGGCGCATAAATAAAACGAGGCACAAACTCTAATATCTCCCGGTAGATCGCTGCCAATTAGGACTAGCGGCACCCTTAAAAACCCCATGTAAACTCCACAGTGGGTAGAAACATGACCGTGGTTGTAAGATGGGATTAAGAATCGACCCGTAGACCCATATCAGATGCTTCACGATACGCAGATACGCTTCACGATCATAAGTCTCGCGTGACGATAAGAATCGAAATTAATACTCCCTCAACGATAATGCGACATTAAAATTCCTCTCAACCATTAATGGATCATTTTATGATTTAAAGTATTTTTCGTTCTCCGCTATAACACTCATTTTATTTTTCCATCTGAGATTACACTTACGACAAGTCCCGGCCATGCAGCAATATGTCACATCTTTCCTTGTCTTTGCATGACGGCTAATTGATATCGATAATCGACTACTGTCGGTCACATTATAGCTTGAAATAAGAAATAGCGAGTGATTTTAGTATTAATTCTTGAGCTCGGGCTTCATGTAACGACATTATTCATCTTTAAAAGATGCTGTCTAAAATCGATATCCTGGCTTTAAGAGAATAGCTTTTCTACGAACATAAGATCGGCAGCGGCAGTATCTAATGTGGTTGTAACTAAAAAACTCAAAGTTGTTGTCGTTGCAACATTGGCCTCGAGCTTACTATCACATAGCAGGAATCATTTAGCTGCCACTGGTGACAGTTGGATTAAGCCTCGCTTCAGGGACTATTGCCTCCTGGTCTTTGTGTATGCAGAAGTTCAGTATATTGATGTCAAGAATCCGGCAGTCTGGAGCATAACATCCATCTTCCACTCTTGCTAAGAAACTCATCTCAATACCACAATTTTTCCACGCACAATCACATTAAGATCTTCGCTGTCCTTCAACCAGCGTTTTATTTTCATGACTCTTTCATATACACGAGTCATTATCTATCGCCACCTTCTACACCCGTGTCTAAACATTTGAATAGAGAGATGTTTCCTTGGGAAGACCATAAGTCTTCAAGATACTAATATATTTTATCTAGATTAAAACGCCTCACGAAGCTGGTCTAAATTAATCAAAAGTCGCAGTTCAACCAAGAAACTCTTAAAGACAGGTTGGGTAGTCACTACGTCACCAAACTGTGACACCCAAACAAGCCTGGAGTCGGGAGCTCACACTCTTTATACTCTTAGGTTACATTGAAAGTATTGAAAACTTTATGAAGTTATCTCCTGATAATTACATGATGAGCTACCTAAAGCTAGTTACGATCTGATCCCTTTCATCACTTAGACGCAAATGAAAGAGCGATCTAGTCTAAATTGGAGCATCAAGGGTGAATATGAGCGCTATCTGGCTGTGATTCAGCGGGTGTNTAGTTACGATCTGATCCCTTTCATCACTTAGACGCAAATGAAAGAGCGATCTAGTCTAAATTGGAGCATCAAGGGTGAATATGAGCGCTATCTGGCTGTGATTCAGCGGGTGTTCAAGAGCTCACAAAATTCATCGAATGCATGCATGCACGATGGGTGACTAGCCATAATAGAAGGTGAGGTGGGCCAAAAAAAAAAAAAAAAATAAACATTAAACATTAAACATTAAACGTTAATTTTTTGATAAAATTCTTGCATAATATTTTCATGAAGGTATAATCTAAGGCTTGATTTGAACTATCCGCACGTGAAAAAACATCATACAGAAATTTCCCTGGTCAAACTCAACTTGAGCGTAGATCATACCAGAATAGGGTTAGCTCATTTATCTGTTTCCACTCAACTGCTCACAACCCCTGTCGCATACCGTCACATAACTTTTTTTTTTTTTTTTTTTTCATAAGGAATTGCATTATAAATAGTGCATAGAATTCATGTTGAGTGGGATCATGTGAAAAGTCTAATTTCTATACAGTTTTTTGAATCTACGCAATCAATTTGGTACTCTTCATTATTCTAAATAAGATAGTTAGTCCACTAGTATATTTCAAGTCAAGAAACAAAATGTTACAGACCTTCCTAGTCAGCCACTCTCTTGAATGCTATAAAATTAGTAGTTGTAGTAATATCGAGAGTTTTTATTTTATTTTATTTATTTTATTTTTTATGTTTTGTCGTCGCCGGAATTTTATTACGTAACTAGAACCTGCTAGCGCGGGATATTTTCATATTTTCATTTTCATTTTCATTTTTTTTTTTTTTTTAAAAATTTAACCTTCCGCTGGAAAAAAAAAAAAAAAAAAAAAAGTGCAGTTATAATATTATATATGTTCAGTATGGATTACAGCTCATTTCCTTTTTGCTCTTGCCCTTTCTTGTCTTTGTCTTTTTAGGCCAAAAAAGTAATGTTTTCAAATTTCTCTACAAGAAATCGAACTTGTTCGAGCCGTCTATCTTTTTTTTTTTTTGGGGGGGGGGGGAGGAAGAGTTCCATTTTCGTGATTCTAGCGAGTTAGTTGCCATTATTGCTTTGGAAAAAACCAAGTCTTTTGTCTAGCGCAATATGTTTCCCACTTCTGCCCATGTCACATTTAGGATTTATGATATGTAGTAACACGTTTTGCATTCTGGGACGAATATCTACAGAGACATTCTGAGCTTCGTCTACGGTACAAATAAGAGTTTAGCCCAATATGCTCTGGTCTTTATTGCGTGGCTATACTACTTTGAGGCCCCACTCAGGTTACGATAAAGTTCGGATGGTGTCACTCTAAAATTCATCTTTTTTCTGTCTGATTTCCTATCTAAAAAAGATAGTGTAAGCCATTTGACACAAAAAAGTTTCGGGAATTGAGCCCGAGGCGGGGCTCGAACCCGCGACCTTGAGGTGCCTAGAAATAATTTTCATCGTTTAAGAGCCACACGCTCTACCGATTGAGCTACCCGGGCGTATTATAACGCGACATTAATTAGATATATGAACGCTGTTATTTCCCAATACAACTGAATTTCAAATTTGTTTTAGATCTGTTGTCAGTCAATTTTGGGTCGCAATTAGAGGCCACCGAGGAAAGTATCAACCAACTGGTTGAGATAATTTGGCAAAACTGTGGATTTCAATTTAGACAAGCTGAATTCAACTCTTCAGGTCATCTGTTATATACTTTATGCTACTGTCAGGACGCGTCCAATGAATTTTTCATGTTTCGGAAAGGAAACGAGATAGAAGGCGAATCAATAATCGATTTCGATTGCCATAATAGGCTTGACTCAAAGCCGTCCCTCGAAGATCGCACGCTGGATCTTAAATTTCGTGACATATATCATACCCCATATAAATATATCCGAATGAAACCAGATGCTCTTACTTACGTGAATGAGACTGCTTTCGCCCAGACACCATCTGAGCTCTATCATAATCTCAAGGCATCTAGGATTCCATAAATCGAGCAAGCACTGCCGCATTAAGTGTACTATCAGTGGAAACAGGCGAACAAAAGTTCTTGGAGACGTCATGATAATAAAATCACACCTTCGACGATGTTACTAGAAGAACTTGGCGACGATTATCGTTGTGAGACATTTCGCATAGCACATTTTTGCGTCTTGAATATACATTCGTGCCTCGATTGATGCTCTCATAAGTAAAACCAGGGAAGTTGCAATCGATGCAACCTTTGGAACAAAAAACGTAGCTATGGACCTTTATGCCTTGCTTACCGAGCTAAACGGAACTGGAGCTCAATAACCTATCTTTTTGTTGAAAGAGATACAATAACCAGAACGAGCTCAGCTGGAAAAAATGTCTCAAATTCTGGAAAAATGTCTCAGACCTTCACAACAATCAGGTGTTACACCTTCATTTCTTGGATGTGATAAAGATAAGTCTGAAATAAATGCGGTCCAGTAGGTCTGGCCACCAACTAGAGATCAACTTTGATTCTAGCATGTTAATCGTGCTATAAAAACGATACTTGAGGAATCCAAAATGGCGAATTTATTTGTTCATTACTGGCCAGGGGAAGCTCAGTCTCTAGTACCCAGTTTTGAAATATGCTGAGGCTCCAACCCAGGTAGTCGCCCTGATCGGAATCACAAGTAAGTTGATCAAAATTTGGCTACCCAACAAATTAACTCGCGTTATTAATTTGGCTCCTGCCAATACGAATCCAACAAGATCACTTTCCACGGAAATGGTCACCTCGAGATTTCTAGCAGAGAGGAGTGAAAGACGGTTTTGGCAATTTACAGCCGTCATTTCAACGCACTTCCTTTAATCCCTGATTAAAATGGCACTCTTTGAGCATCAAAGGTTATACATCGTGAATGTGTCAGTGAGATGTATTCCTAGTGCCGTGCAAAAAAAAAATTCAGACTTTGGGCGTATTTATTCGTCAAATGATACAAGTCCAATCAGTGGATGTTATGGGCTGGATCCCATCATGCTGACGAGATTCCTGTTTTGAGGACAACGATGATGTTTAAGTTTATAAGCCGATTGGTTCTCTGTAGCCTGCGATATCAAACGCAACCATTAGACCAGGGTAGATATAAATACATTATGAACTATCCAGAAATTCTTAGAGCATTCTACATGGCGACTAAACCCTAAATAAACAGAAGTCATAATAATATTTTGGTATGTTGTTAGTCGGCCTCAGGAGAACATAGGAGAATATCATTTGAGCCAGTAGATATATGTATATGATACTTTACTTCTCACAGATAGAAACTTGATAGATGAAAATAGATCATCATGTCATACCTAAATTGCTCATGCTTTATTTATCAGATCAGTAACAAATGATCGTTGAATCGCATTGGTGGAGGATAAAGCACGATTTCCTCTACCTCTTCAGCTATTCATGAATCGACATGGTGATTTGAATTCCGACATCTCGAGCGATTCCGCAAGGATTCGATCGAATGATAGCTATTCAGAGCGGTGATCAAAGAAGGGCTATTGCCAGCTGGCGAAAGACCTTCAAGCAGAATTGGAAAGAACTCAGGAATCGAGAGACCAACCCACAAAGTCTGCGAAAGGACAATAATTGTTTCGATGACATACAGGATTCTATAGAGTGTTTTTATGGGGTGAAATTCGTCTGTCGGAGATCCTGTCCAATTCAGGGTCCATCAACAGCTCACACTGCTACCGAAAATTTTGAGACATCAAGGGATAACGTTTCTCGTTTCCGCCAATACAATCCGAAAAATCAGTCAATCCTCAGGCTTACTAACAGATTCCAATTATTGTGAATCTTTTCCAAGAAATCTCGTGAGGGTAACCAATTGATTTGCTTCTATAGAAGATGGACCTCTAAAACCTCCCGGGGCTGCAAAAGAAAGCTAGAATTAGTTAATTAATGAAAAAAAAAAAAAAAGTCGATATATAGGACGCTTATGGCAATAAAGAAAAAAAAAAATTTAAAAAAATTAATGGAGAAATTCGAGAGGATTATGTTAAGGGGGTCCACTGAGACTTCATGATGATTTTAGGTAGCTACATAATCAATAAAACCATGCCGTCCACCTGTTCCACCCCCAAAAAACGGTTCTACAATAATGCAATGTACTTACTACAAATTTTATGAATAACTTTTCGCCGCAAGGCCCGCCCGTATTTTTCAGAGTCAGGACTATTTAACGAGATTTTATAGATGGTTAATCGCTGCTTAGATAATTTCAATTAGTCCGTACTAAGTAAAAGGGTTTACTTCATTTCTGAATCCTGATAAATTTATAGAGTTTTGGGCTGTTTTAACGTTATAGATACCCTTATATCACTTTTTTTTTTTTTTTTGCAAAGCTTCAAAATGGTTTTGTGTGGAGAAGGATACTTACTGTTAAGACTTATACAAATACTAAAAAAATTACAAAATTGTTTATGATTGGAATATATGTGCTGCATGTAGTGAGGACTGAGGGAGACTATAAGTAGACTCTTGATATCCTTGAAAAAAGGATCCATATGTTTTACACATCGTACCAAGTGAGTGGGTGGAAGTATCTTTTCCAGATCCACATTCCATATTGGTATCATCATGCTTAAAGCGTCGATGATATGATACGAAATCTCCATGTCCAGTTCTAGCGGCTGTGAGCCGATGAAGGAGCCGCCGTGGAAGATCTGAGTTCAGGAGGGTTGCGTCGACACATATCTGTAAGTCTAGATCTAGCTAGCGTGATGGACAAGCCTTTGTCCGCCATTGATCTACTAAACCTTGGCAGCACCGGTGTAAAAGACGACATAGATAAGCAATACAGTACTCGAATGGCTGCCTTTGTCTAGATGGGAGTAAATGTAGAGCCGCCCGAGCTTCTGTATCTACTTCTTCATTGCCAGAAATGTGAGAGTGACCTAGCACCCACCTTACTACTGCGTTGACTTTTTGGGTAATAGTATTGAATTTGCGTGTGATTTTTTAAAAAAAGAGGTCGAAGATTCTGTTTTTAGAGCATTCAATGCTGCCTGCTTATCTAGTTATACAGAAATTCTCTCGGTCCCTATCCTTGCACTGATTGCTGCCATGAGTTCCATTATCGCCCCCATGATTTCAGCTTTATACGCTTTACCTCCATATACTATACCATGACTCTTCTCGAAGGTTATTTCCTCTTTCTTAAGGACGAGTCCCTATGAAGAGCAACCATGCACTTCAGAAGACCGATCGGAATATGCGCATATATCAACTGGCCTAATCCAATTTAGATGCGCCTCTATTCCTTCCAGTTTGATTCATGGTTTTTCAGAGTATGTTGGCGCTGCCAATTCTACAAGAGTTTCAGCTGAGGGAAGTTGACGAAATGCTCTTTGAAAACGAGACATTTGAATCTCTGGTTTCCGAGATACTCTACTTTTTGATTTATATTTGAGTGTGACTAGATTCGGACACATACTCGCATGGCTCCGGGGAAGTTGTTTTGTGTCAAGAGAGTTTAATCTGCATCCATGTCATAATCGATTACATTTCAAAAGAACACTTGCTGGTAGAATTCCCCCTTCTCTATGAAGCACAAAATTAGGAGTAGTTTTCCAAATAGGCAAAGGCTGCTCTCAATGCTAGGTGAATCACTTTGTCCATAAAAAAACAGATATGTGATGTCTGAGGAGCCGATATACCCCTCCTTATCAGTCTTTTCATATCTGGCCACCATACTTCTGCGCCAAAAGTAGCTGCTGGGACTACACATGCATCAACCGCAGCAGTTATTGCTTTGGGTGCTGCTCCGCGTTTAACCGAGTTTAATCGTCATAGATACTGAGCTACTTTTAGCGCTTTACCGCACCATATTATAACGTGGTGTTTAGAGGTTAATTGAGGATCAAGATATATTCCAAGCCATTGAATGTGCTCGGCAGGTTCAATTCTCATACAATTAACATGGATTTCAACGGGTCCCTCTCCTTTGTGTGCTGGAAAATGTATTATTTCGCGTCTCGTAGAATCGAATGCTATAGCATTATTACTTGCCCAATCTAAAAGGCTATTCACCTCTCTTTGAGCAGCAGCTGATGATTCTGCTACCGAACGCCCTATTCCCAGTACACCAATATGTTAAAAATAGTGCAAGCGGGATATAAAAGTAAAGTATATGAATGAATATCAAGATAAATATTTTCCTTAATTTTTCTCTCTCTTTACTGCGGAATGCAGAGCTACTAATATACATTATTTCCGAAAATCTCTTTCCATAGTCATGGGCACAGTTACTATACTTCTTACAACTGTTTTCCAAACCTGAGTCAGTTATTTCTTCGTATATACATTTAGTTGTCTCAAACCTCGAACAAACTAATTCTTACTGCAACCCTCATCAAAAACCAACGTACATTTTATGTACTGTCATGGAAAAGAGTGGTTGTTAATTGGCTATGTTAAAATATATCAAACAGAAACGCCTTTTCCACAAATAGAATGCATTAATGCATTACATTTCCAAGACACCAATATTGGGGCACACGATACACCTTTTTGTATCTATGTTTATTATCATGGCTATTCCATGTGCTGTGTAATAATAGATCATATCCTACATCTTAGTAGAATATTCCAACACAATACCATCAGTATAACTAAACCGTGCTCTTCTAATACCACTTCTCAATAGTTCTGCTATATAGTAGGAATAGTAGGAGAGATATTGGCGATCCCTGAGAGACACCACAAACTAGCTTTTTTGGTGATGATATTTCCTCTAAATGACGAACTTGTACGCGCCTACTTCTTAAGAAAGACGCTGTCCAGCGAAGTAGAGAATCAGACCAGCATTTTTCCTGCATCCACAAATGTAGCTGATTTTCTAGAGCCGCGTCGAATGCTCCCTATATACCTAGTGTCACAAATGATAATGCCCAGCCTTTTGACTTGGCTTCTTCAATATCTTGTACAATGCAAGAGACAAGGTCTATTGCTGGCCTTTTGGAAAGTGCTCCAAATTGCTCTACGCCTACCACGTCTGAGACTATAGCTAAGCGTGGCATTCTCTTTGTAACAAGTCTCTAATCTTCTCCCAAGACATAAAAGGAGGGCTATGGTTCTCCAACCTTTTATTGACGATGGATCTCGTCCAGACTTTGGAAGGAAAAAAAAATTCCGCTAGTTTGAAGCAGGAGGGGTGATGACCCAGTCGAAAGCAGGCCCCAAAAAGCCGTGTAACCTGTTGAGATACCGACTCCCAATATGTAGTTAGAAGTGTTATAGACATTTCATCCGCCGCTGGACATGAACTTTCCCTCCCAAATGTATAGCTTCATACCTTCGTTTCAGTTACATCCTCCAACCATAGGATTTTTCCTTTCCTTCAAGTGTACAACTGGGAAGATCTTCAATGGCCTCGTAACGGGCTAGTAGACAGTCTCTAAGAATAGTAGCCCGTTCAGCTTGAATAGTAATTAGTTCTCCTTAATGAAGGATGAGTGGTAGAATTTTTAAGCGTCTTTGAGCCGAAAATATCATTAGTTTGAATGCTTAGACAGCAAAGTTTTTTAATGTGTATGATTGTATTGGTAAAGAGGGATAGTGATGCTATTTACAGAAGATATTATATACAGGCTCGCTTAGGGACTTAACTAATACACTCTGTATTTGTTGGATCCCAACATTCCCTCTACAACCTTATGCTCTACACATAATTATATAGACTTCCATATATCATTTCTTCTCTAAAATAGGCACTAAATATAACGTGACCTTCATTGTCAAGTTTCCACTGTGATAAATCTCGTACTCTAATTTGACATCTCTTCTCTTGAAATGTAGCTCGTGGTAGTGGTTTGTAAACTGTCATCCAATTGGTCATTCCCCCTAATCCAGTATACTATGATTATTTCCTTTTTAACTTCATCAAGAGTTTGATGATAGCACGCATCAATATGCTTAATCTTAGATGTATTGGAGATACTTTCTGAGAGTTGCATAGCTCATTTATTATCGGAGAACAAGAGCGGAATATTTCGTTGGACGGATTTCCCTTCAAGGTGTGCAATTATCTGCGTTGCCCAAAGAGTCAATTCTAGAGAATTACTTACCGAAATATACTCTGCGGCAGTGGTCGAACGGGTTACAGAATCAATTTTACTGCTTTTCCAACAAGTAGCTCCTCCATTAGTAATCAGGAGATGGCCCTGAATTACCTTGCGATCCTTTAGATCTACTCCACCATCTGCATCAGCAAATGCTCCGGTATCCCTACCTGAAAAGCAACCAGCGAAAGCCTCAAAGTTGTTATCTACAGTATAATAGTCTAAGCTTGTCCAATCGTGATTATTTATATTCAGACCCATAAATAATTCTATATTCAATTGTGGTCGTCACATATCCCAGGATGCGGTATAGAGCTTTGAGATTATTTTTACGAGGCCAAGCTGACCAAGAACCACATCTACCGACAGCATACGCAATGTCAGGTCGGGTATTGCATAAGAATTAGAGTTTACCTAGAATTCTCAGATATAGCTTTTCATCATCGAGAAGCATCCCAGGCTCATAGTGAAGAGAGCTTAATGCATTTGACTCCATTGGAGTATCATATGCGGCTGCATTTTTCGCTAGACATTTATTGACTATCTCGAGTGCATATTTGGATTGATCTATTGCAAGCAAATTTCCATTGCGTCTTATTCGTATTCCTTAAAACGTTTCTGGCTTCACAGAGATCTTTTATTTCGAAACGAGCTTTTAATTTATCTTTAATTGCAAAGATCTCGTTCTCATCCCCCCCTGCAATCCGGAGATCATCAATGTAAACACCTATGCTTACTTGTAGAGAGTCTGATCTGTTAATAAAGATACTGGGATCTATGGGCAATGGATGAAATCCGTTATCCATTAGGAAAGACCGTAGTAAGTTATACCATACAGCTGCTGCTTGCTTTAAGCCATACAAACTTTTAAGAATACTGAAATATTTTCCAAAAGTAGACCATAGATATTGTGGTATTTGTAGATAAACTTCATCATTTAAAGTTCCAGCAAGGAAAGCAGTCACTTTATCCATTTAATATATCTTCCATTCATTTTTAGCGGCTGTGGCAAGAAATAGACGTTGAGCGTTGTATCGAAGGGTTGGTGCAAATGTTTCTTCGTAATTGATGCCATATTTCTGTGACAAAAATATATTTTTGGTATTAAAATATAAAATTCGGCTTTCATTAGTTTCATAAATTATTCTTGATCAATGGAGAGCTTGCTACTCAGCGCACGTCTAACATTTCTATCACTTCGACGATAACCCTTATCTAGGGCTTCAGCATGATAGGCTTCTTTACGGGCGTTTTCAGCACCAACCTTTTGTGCTCGTCGATCAGCTCGTTCTGCTATGAGTTTTGCGGTTTTATTTTTAAATTGTGCTGTAGATGATGTATCCCTCGTCTATTTACCGTCGATAGGGTTTTATGAGCTATTGGAAACAGTGGTGGAATTATTTACGACGGTAATACTTCATCATTTATATCTTGTGCTAGGCTCTCCGAAGTAAAATTTCCCGATTGTTTGTCCAAGTCATTGGCAGAAATTATAGCCTTAACCTCGTTATCAGAGGAGATATCGGAATCAGCAATAATATTTTTTAGTTTTATTAATTCCAACTCTTCTTTCATCAAAAACTATATGTCGTGTTAATCGGGTCTTTCTTATTAATGAATCCCAAACAATATATCCAGTGGGAGTTTTCCAATTGTAACCAACAAAAGTTCCATCCCATCCTTTTATAGCCAATTTTCCACCTGTTGCTTTTGTGCTACGCTTTTCTTTTGGTATATGCACAACGACAGGACAGCTGAATACTCTTGAATATTCTACATTAGGTCGAATGCCAACCATGCCTCCTAAGGAATCTTGTCGCGGTTGGATACTGGGCCCTGATTCCTAAGGTACACAGCAGTTGCAAAAGAAAATTCCCAGAATTCTTCTGGTAAGTTGGCTTCTACTCTGAGGGCTTGACCCTTTTCAAGGATGATTGGATTACATCTTTCTGCTATCCCGTTTGCTTTTGGCATATAGCCGACTGTACATTCTAGTTCGCATCTCATATTCACAAGGAATTTTGAAAGAGCCCTGTTCAAAAATTCTTTACCTCTATGGCAGTGGACACATAGAAGACGGTAACTTCTATTTTGTTTGCGAAAAGTTGTTTCACAGCAGATCAAGTAACTTTTAAAACTATTCAAGACAGTATCGGCTTTCATGTTAGGTAGAAAGTCTACTTCAACCATTTTTGAACATTGGTTTGTGAATGTAATCATTATAATATTTCCTTGAAAAGAGTCAAGCCCTCAGAGTAGAAGCCAACTTACCAGAAGAATTCTGGGAATTTTCTTTTGCAACTGCTGTGTACCTTAGGAATCAGGGCCCAGTATCCAACCGCGACAAGACTCCTTAGGAGGCATGGTTTGGCATTCGACCTAATGTAGAATATTCAAGAGTATTCAGCTGTCCTGTCGTTGTGCATATACCAAAAGAAAAGCGTAGCACTAAAGCAACAGGTGGAAAATTGTATTGGTAAAGAAGGATAGTGATGCTATTTACAGAAGATATTATATACAGGCTCGCTTAGGGACTTAACTAATACACTCTGTATTTGTTGAGTCCCAACACAAAATTTGTCTTTTTCATGAGAAGGGCTTTGGTCTTCTATTATTAAAGTAAAATCTTCACAATTATATAAACATTATGTTTGTAGTAATGGCATAATTTTAATTCTTGTCTTTTCCTTGAAAGACTCAAGGCTGATTATAAACATTAACATCTAGCAAGAATACAAGCTAGAGTAAGACTATAAAAATACAATAACTCAGTTGTTTCAATATGGAACAATTTACATTTGTGATACAATATAATCGACAATCTGAATGGTCGTATCTTGAAACTAGATGTCTTATAATCTTGTGTCAACTATAACTCACAACATTTTTCTATCTTGGTTTTCTAGTATTCTGTCTTTGCTGAAGCTATAGAGGCCTTGTATATTTTGGCAAAAGTTGAGCGCTTACTATACGTTATTACAGCTTGGTATCTCAGACGCGTAGCTTTGCATTCTTTCATCCACCAAGATGCAGATTTTCTTTAACCACGACATTTCTGACTTTCAAGTGCATCTTTCAAATCGACAGAAATACTTTCAGTATACTTATCTAGTTCAACGATCGATTTAGGTTCAAAGACTGGTGTCATCCATCGTGTCACAACTTTTGCAAATTGAGGTAATCTATTTTTTGTCACTGTAAGAATGCCTTCAGATGTATGTGATACTTTTGCAATACTGATCACGGATCCAAAGATGGGGAAATGATCACTAGTCACACTGTAGGAAGGCTCCAGATTTCCGGCGAATCCCTTGGTGTAAGATCATGTGGAAACGCGGTATTAGCGCTCTCCATGTTCCTCGTTCGCTATTGAGAGCGAGAAATAAAGATTTTCGCTAAACTTTAACATGATCGCCACAGTAAACAAAAACAGCTATGAAAAACTAAAACTAATGGAAAGGAAAGGAATAATTTTCAACTGTAGAATATATGCAAAAGGAGAGCTCACACGTTATCCTATGTTTTGCAATAGAGTTTATCAAAAAGATGGCCCTTTTATTTATTGTGAAAAGACTTTAATCTATGATGAGACCTCTCTAAAGGGAACGTAGAGATCTGGCCGAATAAAGGCATAAACTGATAATCTCAGTCAGCCCACTCAAGCTGTAGTGGCAAAATATAATTTCTGATATAGTTTGTAACTAAAGGAGCGACAGGGTGATATTTCATCCCGAGCTGGTTCCATTTTTCATCATAGAGATCCTTAGTTTTAGCCAAGCGAAGGTCCTGAATTTTTTTTGGAATGTCTCTCAGCATTCTACAAGCTCTCTTAGCTCTTGCTTAGTAGCTGACTTAAGAGGCCACATACTATTTACTCAAAATTCTATATTTTTTGATAAATATCATTGATATAGTCGTTGAGGTACTTCTTGAAAGAAGGTTGTTAATGCATTTTGAAGTACCTTCTCATTATCCGTAATAAAGCAACGCGGTGGATGATCTCAGAAAGTGAACAGTTTATATAAAACTTTTATAATAAAATTATAACTTAGCTCTTGCTCATTAAAAAGAAATCAGAAGGCAACTTTGTAGACTAACATCATACTTTTAATGCCAACGATATGAAGGAAAGGCATGTTGAAAGCATTGGTTTTATAGGTGCAGTCAAATATGAGAGCATCCGGATGTTCCTTCAGCATTTCAATTGAATGCGGGTGAGCGAAAAAAAGATGCTCCAAGTGGCCTCCAGTTGATACTGAATATCAATAAAAAAGAAGTATTGTATTGAATACTTACAGTGTAGGTGGAATGTAAGAAAAAGATAGATGCGCTTCCTCGGCCTAAATTCTTTCTCAAGCTCATCGAAAAGTGCATAAACTTTAGCTTCTTCGCCTAGAGATCTCTCTTTAAACTTACATCTATTATACTAGTGCGATAGCTTCGTTCGAGAAGTTGTGTTAAGATGAGGCTTAGTGTAGCCTCGTATCAGACAGTATCTGCAATGATTTACAGGGCTCCTCATCAAGCTTCTAGAATTGAGGAAGCGAAAGTTCTTCGCTTGGCTTATGGTTATGGTGGTAATTTATTCGTCACCACAAGAGTCCACCCTATGCGCTCCTTGAGACGAAAGAAGGTAGCTTTATATGGGTAATTCGTCATCAAAGAGCCATATCTATACTTTCTCTTTCCAGGCACTGACTTTTCCTTGTATCCTCGACCAAGATCACAACGTAAATAAACCCTCAAAACGACACGATTGTTGTTGGATTTTGATATTCTGGTTGTTGAAATCCAGCAGGCAAAACCGTTGACGCAATCGTCTAGAAATTTTTTTAATTCTTCCCTCGCGTTGCTTTAGTAAAGAGAAGTGAGCTCAATTGGATAAGTGATGTTAGGTACATATTCCTGTCTTGGTTGTTCCGGATTAAAAGATGTAGGAACGGATGATGATGCACCAGTTTGGTGCAGAGTTATCGCACTTGAAGAAATTATCTCAAAGATGATAAATTTTAAATATTTGAAGTTTTTCTAAGAAGTTATAATATTGAAAATAAATGTTGTAAAATCGAGTTAATAATGTATTTCTAATAATAGTGTCTACGCAAGTTTAAATGTTTATTTATTTAATTCTGAGTACCATCTCCCTGGCAACAATATATACACTGCCACTACACTAGCACAGCAATGTGTGTATGATTGGAGTCGCTTAAAGTTTGCTAGCGTATGCACTAAGGGATTCGCCGAAAATCCATATAGACCATGTCGTTTCAAAACGCTATGGGTCCGTTTCTTAATGCAAAACAACACCAAAAGTTATGAATCGTTTACAATTAATTGTATTACCTATAGATTTACTATCAAACACGAGTTGCCTCTGGCATTTACAAGGAGTTTTATTTTTGTATACTAAAATCTTTCTTTGTCCTAGTTAAATACACAGGTTTTTAGATATCTATAAAATATTATTCTTTACTTTTACTTCAAAAGCCTTTTATCTTGAAGCTTTGTGGTTTGTTGAGTTGGGTTGGGCGTTTTATTGTTAACTAGCCGGTAGTTCTTTTGATGACTAGAGCTCTTGAGCTGAGTCTGTGTTGTTTTCTAAGATGCAGGTGATTTAGCCGCTTTGGTTTTCTTGAAACCATTTCGGCCTATCGTTGACTATGAGCTAATATTGACTATGAGCTTAGAAGGAAATTTAGGATTAACAGAATTTTGAAATTTACAACCTGAATTTATTGTAGAAAAAATGCGAAGCACAGCCACTGGAGCTGTTTGGCTTGCTTCCCTTGGTTTAACGTTTACAATGTGTTTGGTAATACTAGACTTAAGCTGAGATCTATAAGCTCTGGAGTCCGCTGCCGATGCTGCACATTTTGCTATTGTGAATTTTAATTTTTCTTGTAGCATTATTGACAGGTCTTGATCTTCGCCATCTTTGAAGCGGGTGGCAGCACTCTCAATACAGCTGTAAAAGCTTGTACATAATACTAACCTAGTATACCATAAGTGTCCTTGTTTCTGTCGTGCTTTAAATATATGTACGAGATCCTGTGAAAGGGATGGGTGGTGGTTGTCTGTAATAGAGTCCTGGCTTATTTGGAACGATTCTGTGTTGGAAATTATGACTCCTTAGTCAAAGAGCAACATTTTCAATAGAACTTCAAGATTTACTAACCTAGAATTCTAAGACAAATAGTGTTTTATAGGTTATGTTTACAGGTCATGAATTTATTGTGTTGTCCTTGGTTTTGCTCAGACTTATTGTCTTGTGTTGCTATCCATTGTCTTATTTGTCTTAGACACGGTCTTTTGTCTTAGACGTGTTCTTTGTCCCAAAGACCATTGTCTATAGTTTTATAGTAGGAAAAGCGTTGAGGGACTAATATACATAATTTGTATATGAAATACATGTACATAAATAGGCAAGAGCTTTGCCTTTAATCTATAAGAAAAATAACAATATATAATTTGACTTATCTTTACGTTATTACTAGACATCTCTCATAAAAAGACTCTTCTTTAAATACTACTGATTAGAGATTGTTAATTCTAGCACATTTCTTCATAAATCATTGATATATTTATTTGCAATTATTTGTATACTAACAAATTCCTTGTTTGTTCAAGCTCAAGTCTTGCAATTTCACAACATTCTGCAGCATATTGTGTTGCAGGTTTTGATGGAGGGACAGGTACTAATATGTGCCTATTTTGTGCCGGTATTTAAGCTGTTTTTTAAATTTGTGAAGTTTGGTGAATTGTGGAGTTTGAGAAAGGAGGGTTGAATGTTCTCATCCGCATGAGCAGCTAGATTTCCGATAGTTATTTCTATACAGTCCATAGTTCACCGCAGTGAGATTGAATACTATTGATTATTTACGGTGCGATTGTTCACAAAGTAGGATTGATTTGAACGATTGTGGCTATCTCTTTAGCTTCGGTTTTTCAAATTCCTTTAGGAAGTTAGACTGTTTGAGAAGCTATTAGGAAATAAAATGTGAACTCTGACTGGCCCTCATAATTGATACAGAGCTCTATGAGAATGTGTATAATCATAATCTGCTAGTTATACAGGAATACTGTCATATAAGCTACACGAAAGCCCTCAATCCCTTGGTAGAGCAAATAGTTCTGAGTTATAGAGTTTTTTTATTTGTTTTTTCAACAGATTCTACTTAAAGATCTTGTTCTCAGACACTTGAGTTTTGTAAATCGATCCTATGTAGATTTGTGAGTCCTTGGATACTCACGGAATCCCATGCCTCCGTCACAATCGCACGGATTTGATATGACGATTGCTGCCTTGCATCACAAAAAGTCGAGTACTTGTGCTCTTTCTCATCTGTTCTAATCTTCCACATATGTTCTATGAGATTTAGGTCTGTAGAGTAAGGTGGCCAATTAATAAGAGTAATTGATATCTCCTCAAGCTCTTCCATCGTTCTTGCAGTTACATGAGGAGCGCTATCCTGTATGACAGAAAGTTCAGGTTGCAATCTAATCTGGCCATGTAAAGATGGCACTATCCTCTCAGAATAACTAGAGGCTGTGATACTCCCCTAATCTATCTCCCAAAAATGAGAACGACCTTTCTCACTCTGCAAAGGACGCCAAAAACATCCAACCGATCTTCTTGCCAACTGATTTTAAATTCACTTTCCATCTGGAAGTTGTTTTTAGTTATTGAGGGTCTTAAAGATCCTAAATTAATATTGACGAGGATATTGTAAAGTTCGTTGCTACGGCGATAACCCCTCTAGAAAGATTCTAGATATCGAGGAGAAATTATGGTTCTCACTTGGAAGCCCTATTTATGAGGCCATAATATCTTGTTCCATATCTTCTAGTTTATAAACCAGCAGGGGTATATCCCTGAAGCGATGAATGGCCCCACAGTGCCAAATCCACCCTAAATGCATCCATCTTAGCGAACGGCGAGTTAGAGACAGACCCCTATGCATAGTGCACTAGCCCGAAAAGGTAAAGATAAACTCTACAATGCTTGGAGACCCTAATTGATTTAATTTCTACCGTAGTAATAGCAGTAGTAGTAGTAATGTATTATTTTTTTCCACAGGAAATATTTTACGTAGTTAGAGCCTGGTAGCGCGGGATATTTTCTGTTGATCTGTTTACATCACCCTCAGCTCTAAGCGAACTTCATAATCTAGCAATTTGCGGGGGATCGGCTTATTAATCTAATATTTTTTTTAGGACTTTTTTCAAGTCTTGCCCCTCTTTCTTGTAATTTCTTATAGGCCTTACCATAAAGGGAATAGTTCAATACTGAGTAACAAATCCTTAACTTTCGGCAATTTTTGAAGATCTACTTGGGTCGTTGTGTCTTCTTAATTCAGATAAACTAATGTGCATGTAAGCTCTAGCCAACAATACGATCATTAGTCCTCGTTCTCTTTGCTATTTTATGTTACAAAAATATTCCATCATTTGCAAAGTCCGTTTTTGAAATATCGAAATAGGTACGGATGGATTTTGATGATGATGATGATGACTCCATAATTTGCTTTTTGTAATTCAAAAAAGTACGAAGAAAAAGAGAAACAGCTCAGTGGTTAATCGAGCTTTCAGGTTACAAATCCATTTTGGATTCATGTTTGTGATAGAATGCTTACATCAAGTTTGGTGTAAGTAGATGTGAATGAATATATGTACATTCTTATACATGCAGAAATAGTTGTCCTACAGAGTAATTCTGCCTTTACAGACAGGAGAAAAATGTTACAATCTAAATGGAGAGCGAAAAGAAAAGAAAAGAAAAGAAAAGAAAAGAAAAAAAATTGAGAATTTCAAACACTTCGAGTTTCCTGCACAATTTTAAAAATCATCTATTTCCCTCTTAATGCGCCGTCTTTTCTACTTCCAAACCTGATAAAAGAATTCCAAGACGCCAACTAGAAAAAAAAAACCCTACAAAATTTTATGCAAATTGAAAGTGTGGCCGTCTCATTCGGAGTGTAAGGACGGTTACGTTCATTCCACAAATCCCAAAGTCATCCATGCAACCATCGCCACAATGCGCTGCGCTATTACCACAGTACCCATATTGAGAACAGCATCCACCATAAACGGAATCTAAACAGGTTTGGTAGCCACCACATTCACCATTGTTACTGATCTTCATTGCTGTATTCGGAGAGGAAGTCCCTGATGCTGCGGCTGGCATCGTCGTTGTGCTTAAGGTAATCTTGATTGGAGAAGCATTGGATGGATTATTTGTTGAATTACTGAAACGAGGTACTAAAGCAGGATTTGGACTCGATTTCAGTGGTAGTTCCTCCATATTTTTTAAGCCCTTACACTTCCCTGTAAGGGTACTTGCACTGTTTGACTCTCCTGATTTTATTGTAACATCGGGACCTGGCTCGGGATATACTGTATCTTTGCCTTCAACTGTACTGCAGCCGTTACCAATATTTGCTACAAATATGTCAGGTCTCGAAGAAAACGGAACCTTGGGAGAGCCACTGCTTGCTTGAGAGCCATCGATTTGTACAGAGGCACAATTCATGTAGTATTCACGATTACCGACTTGATTCTGCCACGCCCAGGCAAAAATTGCGTTACCTGATTTTGCATCGGCTGGGACAGTAAAATCATAATTTCCAGCATTCTGAACTGGACAATCTCCGATGTATGAATGAATGACTTTGAAAGATGCGCCGTTGTCATAACTAAGAGCTGCTTGACATGAGCCTCCATTATGAGCTGCACCTCCGACTATTGTGTAGTTATATGTTGAGCCTGAGTTCCATGTGGCGACAGGTGCACCAGCACCTGTAGAATCCTTCATATCTCTGTGGTATCCTTTACAAGGAAAGTCACTTCCATCTGATTTGAGCGGCGAAGTCATAGAAAAATCAGCTGTTCCTGCCGGTATGTGAGAATTGTAGCGTGAGCGAAATGGGGCTGGATAGGACATTTCCATATGACCTTGAGCAACGCCGAAAACCAGTGCTGTTGCTGCTAGAGATGAGAAAGTAGAGATGTACATGATGAAAAGAATGGATCTTGTTTGTTTCGGCAAAATACCAGACCTTGTACTTGGTGGAGCTATATCAGGAAAAAAGAAGACAATTTTGTTTTAGTGAATACCATCGAACCCCTATAGGACAAGGCTTTGTTCCCCTTTTTAATATCAGAAAATAACAGCTTTTAGTAAGGTTAAAAGGCTGGGTCAATGATAAAGAATGTCTACTGTGCCCAGCACAAGGTATGAGGAAGAGAGACTAGGGAAAGTGAAGGGAGTAAGTAGATTGGGTAGAATAGAGAGGAGGTTTGGAGGTAGAAAAAGCTGTTTTCAAGGCGATTTGAGGCTGATGTTATACGATAAAAATCCGCTGTATATCTTTTGAGATGTCTTACCTTCTTGATAACTAGAGATTATTGCCATTCTTCGCGAGGGACGCTCGACTTCCATATATCAAGAAAAAAATCAAGAAAACTTGCAAATCACGGATCAAAAGGTGACGACATTAGCATCAAATGTAAGCAAGCATTAGTGTCAACAATAATATAACTTAAAATTCCCGCCGTCATAAATGGTTTTTTGAAATGCTGCTTGATACCAAGAGAGAGTTGATTTTTGGGGGGATACAGGGAAGCTGAGGCTAGAGGAAAATGGAGGCTACACCTTTTCTGCAGCAAGTTTCGAGAATTTTTTTAGTATTTTCCTTTGACCTTGTAATCGTAAATTAAAATGAAGTAAAGGAATTATTTTGGTACATTGGCTTCATCATTTCCATCATCTTCTAAATAAAAATCAAGAACTACATCAAGATCGACGCTGTTCTTGACTTAAACTTTTTCTCTTGAAAAAAAAAGAAAGATCATTGGTTAGTATTCGGGGGGATCTGAAGGGAAAAAAGGAGGGAGAACAGTGGCGGCTTTCAGGAACATTCTGTAAATACCCGGATTTTTCTCTGAAAAAAAGTTGCAGATATAAACGGCTAACGCAACCTTTTTTTAGACGCCACCCCCAGTCTTCCAAATAAAATCGGGATTTTTTTTAAAATTCGCCACTATGACATAAACGAATGACTCACAGGTTGGACAAATAAACAGAAATACCACAGTTTCTACTTCAAGCATCTAAATTACTGCCCGGAGCGGGGGGAACATCCAAAAAAAAATAACAGAATAGCCGCTGCGAACATAGCTCACTTCATCTCCATATCACCATGAACAAAGGGTTAAGCAGACACATCATTACTTAATAATCAAAAGGACGAGAAATCAAACGGGGTTTGTGTGTCTGTTTGTTTATTTAGAAGAAGAGGAAAAAAAAAAACAATATTGCACACGGAAATTATCTTTTTGAGATCACCGTTCTTTATTTTCATATTGTGTTGATGAAAACACACTCGAACATTAAACACTCCTTAAAAAAAAAAATAAACCAACAAGTTCTTTCTCGTAGAAAGGGAAGAGAATTCTTTTACATCAATCTATTACCCACCCTTGTTTGTGATTTTTTTTTTTTAGAGGGAGGTAGGAGATTTTATTCGAGTATTTTTCTTACTACATACAATTTAAGTGACAATTCTAAAAAAAAAGGATTAAAACCATGGAATTTAACTTCAAAATTTATTCTAATTTTGCTTGTCCGATTCATATAAGTTACCATATTATTTTCTTTTTCATTTTTTTTTTTCATTTTTTTTTTTTTTTTTTTCAATTTTACTTTTTCGCTGAAGATTCAAATAATAAATGGTTAATAAAGGAAGAATTTTGTTAACTTTTTTTTTTTCTGGTTGGGGGGAAGGGGGGTAAGTAAGGTATTGTTATAACATGGGATTGTTTTAGAAAAACCAAACTTCTCTCCAAGTCATTGATATCCATTTATTTTATTTTATTTTATTTTATTTTATTTTATTTTATTTTATTTTATTTTATTTTATTTTATTTTATTTTATTTTATTTTATTTTTTTAGAAAAAAAAAATAGAAGAATCAGGGAGGGGGCTTAATGTCAACTCCTCTTATTGAACTTTTAGATCCTGTACAGCAGCTGTTGGATGACTTACCCAACAACTGTGCAAAGTAAATGTCAATATAAACATAGCTATGTTAATTTTTTTTAAAAAAAAAATAATAAAAAATAAAAAATAATAATAATAATCTAATTTTGCTTTGTTTTGTTTTGTTTTTCTTTGTGTATAATTAATTATAGTTCTAGCTTACCAAATGTTAGAAAATTAGGGTATTAAGCTCGTTGCTAATTTTCTAAAAAAAAATATATATATAAAAATATATAAAAATAAATAAATAAATCAAACAGAAATAAAACCACTTGGTCCCGTAGGGAAAAAAAAAAAAACAGTAAAATTAACTCAATATCCTATTTATTCATCATGCAATATTCGTTTCTATATATATATATATATATTTATATTTAGAAAAATAGCAAGATGGTTGGTTCACTGGAACTGGCAAAAAGTATTTTTATTTCCGAATATTTCTTGCGATGCATTAATAACGTCAGGGTTTAAATCATCTCTGTATGACGGTCAAATGTGAGTTATAAACAAAAAAAAAACAAAAAAAAAAAAAATTATGATGCCTTATATTTCAGGGATGAACTAAGAAGCGTGTGAAGTATACAGCTTACAGCGTACAACATGAGTGGCAATTTTTCTGATTGACTTAGCAACGATCAAATTTCGATGTCAAGTTGTACGTAACACTGCTCGAAATCTGCTTCTTCCTCGATTGGGATCGTATAAAGCATTACTTGTTCTACACGGAAGGGAGAGGTGTCAGATTATGCAGAAAAAAAAAAAAATTCCACAGAACATTGCTCTCAAATAGTAGTAGTAGTAGGGTTTTCCATATCATTTATTTACAGTCTATTTTATTACTTTTGTAGTTTTCTCTTGTACGGGATTCAGCTACGCTGTGATAGCTTTTGCTGTTTCCTTTGATAATGGCCTTGAGTAGACGCAAAATTCTATCAAAGCGCATCTTGAGTTCCTCTACATGCGACCACAAATCGCGTAGAGTATTTCTTGTCTATAGCTATCTATCCCCCCCACCCACGTATAGTAATCTGTTTTTTCTGCGTAATCTGATACCTCTGCCGTGTGGAGCAAGCAATCCTTAATAAAATCCCAATTGAGGAAGAAACAGATTTCGAGCAGTGTTACGTGCTACTTGACATCGAAATTTGATCGTTGCTAAGTCAATCAGAAAAATTGCCACTCATGTTGTACGCTGTAAGCTGTATACTTCACACGCTTCTTAGTTCATCCCTGAAATATAGGCATTATATTATAGAGTAATTTTACCGTCTTGCGGAAGTAGAACACTTGGTACATTATTAATGCAAGGTGTTCTGTTGGTGATGTTCACATGTAAATATCTCTAAACTGAGGTGATCTTAATGAAGTCCTGCTGGTTCGCGACTAGCTAGCATAGATTGTTAGGGAAAAACTCTCTGAGCGAGCTTAAGCTATATTCTGACCACCTGATGTTGTCCCTACGACGCGATACAATTCGTTCCAGTTAAAAGATGAAAACATCAGTTTTAAACGTATTGAAATACAATCCTTAAGTCCACCACATGTACCTATTCAATCATCCTTCATACATTCTTTTTTCTAGGATCAAATTAGTCCTCATTGCAGAAGCTCAAGGTGTTCAATGACATTAACTGTTCGTCTACCACACGTACGATAAGTGTGTCCTGGCTGACCACATACAATATAGACATGAGGTGCTCTTGCGGAGATTTAACTAAACGGGGTTCTGATTGTTGTAAGTAGTGATTGTGTGGAAACAACTTCTTTGAAGCCAGATTCATGCAGTGATAATTGGCGTTGGGTTTAGTTGATATTATCATTAAAAGCATTATCATTCGACGTGAGATTTGCTGCAACCCTCACTCTTCTTTCTTTTTTCGTCATCGGTTCATTAACTGATTCAAAAATTTGTTTTCTACTATTATTTCCACTGAGATTGCCTAAGCCAATTACTTGATCCTGAACCAAGCTTCTTTCCTCTTCCCTGGATTCAATATTATCATTTTCTTTTTGTGATAGATCTTTCATACTTGCCGTTGTAATTATACGCCAATGTTGATTAAATTTAGCATTACATAGTCGCTAATTTAAATCCAATTTCTCCTTTATTGCGTGATAGCATAGTACACAAAAAGACAATTTAAATAATTATATGTAAATTCTGGATATGAACACCGAAACTTCGTACTCTTGCTTGGTGTTTTTGATGAAAATCAATCTAAGTCTCTACTAGCTTTAGTGCGTGTCGACAAACTGAGGTATTCACTTCGCGGTAAAAGTGCCTCTTCATGACTCCGTCCGCTTATTGTTTATGAAGCAAGTCTTGACATCTTTTGTGCTACTAGCCTAAAGTGATACGAATTCTCGTAAATACTGTGAATAAGCTCCCAGTAGCATCTGATAATAACATCTTGTTACAGTGATGAGCAGTTTTAGCTATGCCAAGAGTCAAATGGCTAAGATAAAGGTGTTTGCTAATGTAGTAATAGGCAAATATATCCGCACATTGGAGTCATAAATACTCAATATATTTGGCAATTCTTTCACCATTAGGAATGAAAGTAGTCCACTTAGCTCTACAGCCATTCTATCGGACAGAAAATTCAACGCTTGTTGGAGCATTCCGAACTTTCATGAAATCGCCAGTAAAATCTTTCGTCGAATTACTATCTATTACTTTGATGAGATATGAATTGGGGGGCCATCTTGATATACCACGCACATAAATTCTTAAAGAGTTGGTTAAGACTCGATCTATGGAATTCATCAGTGCCAGTACTTAGTCAAGTAATCTCTACCCAAATAAGTATAGGGAACTCATCTATGTAGCCTCATTTTCGGGGATTTGTTATTTGGCATTGACAACCTGATATTGCATATTGGACACTGAACTATTTCTTTTAGGATATAGTTTGAGTGTGCTTAAAGATTATCATAAATCTCTAATTACTGTCCAACTTAACACATCCTTACGTGTTTGCCTAGAATAATACCCAAGCATTATTTTATATATTATTCATATCATTGTCGCATTTAACGAACAAATTGTCATCTCATTGATTTCTCTTCTTTGCTGGGACATCGTTTCTGGTGTCCACTAAAAAGCACCTAAAGTAAATTCAAAACGCATTTCTCCATGTTCGAGTGCATCTGAAAACCTCTTTCTCTTGGGTATCATTCACTCAAAATTCCGAGACTTAAATATCGTCTGAATTGCTTTGATTTCGAGCTGGTTGAGTTTAAGTTCCAGTTCGGGTGCTAGTGTTGGTATTAGCCGGAAAAGAACGGAACCATTTCGAGTGTCACCAAAGAGCTAAATTTTCAGCTCCTCTGCTTTCTTTAGAAGAAATCGCAACTCATCTCCCATATCATTTCTTTTTCAGTTTCTGTCAGCCTGTTTCCAAACGTAGTTATATTTGAGCCGGGGAATGCTCAAAATCTCTTGCCACATTTTGTCCCATACTGAATGGCTTAGTTTCAGCGAAACCTTTTTTATCCTTGACCCCACCCATCCATTAATCCGAGCTTCGTTTCGTGCGCGCTTCCGGCTTTCTCGTCACAAAAAAAAAGAAAAAAATATAATAATAATTGCGATTAGTTTAGCTCTAGACTTCGGCTAATAGATAGCTTTCAGTTAGGACTGATCCCTCTCCTATCGTACAAACGGTGATAAACAAAGCAGTTAATTCAATAAGCTAACCGTCAGTTTCTTAGCCGAAGGCAAATTTGTAAAGCAATAAACTCTGCACCAATTTGGCGGGAGCTGGCGAAAAAAAAATCAAAAAAAATCAAGAGAAGTGCGGAGAATAAGAGTATTCAAAAATATAAGTGAAATAAATGACAATATAAGGAAATGGGTTTAGGATCAAAATAATTAAGGAAAATTGGTAATTATAATGGTTATGTGAGTAAGTAGAAAAGCGTTAACAGGCACGAATCGCCACCCGAAAAAAAAAGTACAAATTTGTCACAATGATCGAAAGCTGTTGAGATGTGCTCTCTTGTCATTGTGTTGAGCAAGAAGCTTGCATTTGTATTTATTGAGGCTATTTAATTCGGTCTCTCTCTCTTCCTCTCTATATATGGATATGTGACAACATAATATTGAACTTGTTCTGTAGTTATTTTGAATATCAAGGTCAATTACTAACTACTAATTAGTAGTACTTAGAATTACCATAGCCAATTAACTATATTAGAAGACACCATCTTAGTGGCAGATATAAATACATGACAACCTTTGTAGGTTAGTTTCGTACTCACTAAATAGCAGTAAACGACTTACCCTTGGAGTCCATGTATATTGCTCAACTCGTCGCGGTTTATAATAGACACAACAGGATAGGCAAATTTTCTTATAGAGGTTTTTCATCTGAATAATAATGAAAAACACACACAAATCCACATTTCCAACTTATAGATCATCGCCCTCCCAGGTATTCTACAGGTTTTGCTAAAGCACTACTCCTCATGTATAAGGTGCATGAAGCTAGGTTGTGAAGGCGCGCATTTCACTTGGTAGATTAGGACTTATTTCATCTTTTTTTTTAGGGGTAAAATTTACTCGATTTATTTATTATACGGCCTTTGTTTAATTAGATTCAGACGTTAATTATAATAATATAGAGAGAGCTTACCAAATTAGTTAACATTTCTCGCCCAACTCATAGCGCATTATCATCAAATCAATTTTACACGTCTGTTCAAGCTGGTACAGGAGGTCGTAATATAACCTCTGGATAGAATATATTTTACGTATTCTTCGCGCCAAGCGACAGTAATATAATTAATTGAGAGCCATCAGTAACTCTAGACATAGCTACATAAAATTGACCATGAGTGAAAACCGGGTTTGTCAAATCGACGCCGACATAATTAGGGTTTATCCATGTGGCTTATTATTCGTCATTGAATAAGATGACTGTATTGATATCTGCTTTCGGGTCAGAGTAAAATCAAGACCTTCGTTGCTGCTAAGGGTAATGCGGGAAATGAGATGTTTCTTGCTGCTAAAGCGTGAATGTCGTGATATTGTACGGCCTTTTACACAAAATTTATAGAGGAATGTTATTATCAAGCATGTCCCGTTACACAGATCCTCCTTGAGGTAATAGTCACGTAGAAGCATGACAGGTATTCCTAATTGTAACCTCAATTTCCCATCTACAAGGCCTTTCACTTAGAGAGTCCGCAGTAAATCGATAGGAAAATCGCTAATCTTGCCAGATTTGTCTACTGATAATTGATCACATTTTACATACTCACGTGTCTTAGCCGCTCGAATCTCAGCAATTTCCATGTTTAATTTATCAACTGACTCGTTTAGTCCTATTAGAACTATCCTGCCCTCAAAATTAGTGGTATCCCCAGACTCAAGATCTAGTTTTGGATATATAAATTCTCGGAATAGATTCCGATCACTTGTAGTTTTAATCCAGTCCGGGATCTCTGTCAGTCCATATTTATTACTCTCTTACGACAGTCCTGCCAGCCATTCAGCAAATCGCTGACTTTGATCCCCACTAACAACACGCATATTTTCCGTGAAGAAAAGTGGTTTAACTTTTGTCCATGAGTACCAACTTCAAATACAAGCAGTTACTATTCTTTCTCTATTACCCCCAGTCACCACAGGCAAAGCTGCACAAAATGACCTCCTATTAGAACTGGAATCCCTCCGCACATAACGATCAATCTCTTTCTATTTCCTGTTAACTTCAGATAACTACAGCGAAGTAATTCATCTATTGCATAGTTACTTCATCCCAAATAACAAGGGGAGTTTGGCGAAGCAGTTCAGCAAGATGATCTTGGCCTCCGATACTGAAAACTGCACTTCCAGGGCAATTGAGGGGAATGAGAGAGAGTATGTGCAGTTTTGTCGTTGTCTAATAGCGACGCAGCTATCCCTGATGAGACTACGCAAAGCACAATTATGCTTTGCGACATAAACAGCACACAAAGGGTCTTGTATATTAAGGATTTTCCAGTCTCTGCAGCACCTTGTAGAAAGAACATACTTTCTCTAAGCACAATTTCAATCGAATTAACTATTGTGTTATACGCGGCCCTTGGACCATCGGAATGTACATTTACTGCTGACGCATGTATTATACTCTCTGAGTCTTGATCAAAATCCAAGGTATCTGCTAATAAAGAATTAATCTCGCGGACAACCCAACCCGTCTATGCTCAGGACCATTAATTCAAGCGCTCTTCCTATCAAGACCAAGATGTCTAACATTTTCTTCTAAAAGCCAAGCCCAAGATAAAATCAGCATTTTTCTTCTGACCATTGTGATGTTGGTCCATTGAGACTGTCTCCTAGAGTCCTAAGCCGCCACAAAAGACCATCAGTAAAGTAAATAATAAAGCGATTCCACAATTCTTGTGGATCTAGAATCGTAGAATACATAATTGCCGCTGCAAATGTCTGACGGAGTGATGATGCGGGCGCTGAGACTTTCATGTTTTCAGGTAGAGGCATTCAGTCTGAGTCATCAAAAACTAAGCCCAAACAAGACACGATGCGGATGGGTCTTCATAGTGTATTCCGTCCACCGTATATAGATCACGAAATGATCTGGCACAACACCTTACAGTGAGTAAAGTGTGAAGGTAAAAATGTTCACCCTGTCTTGGTACCGCGACCGGCATGCGTTCGATCGAGTAGCCATTCTTTCGTCTCTTCCAGACTCTACCCTTACGATAAGTGTAAAAGGATGGAAATTCGCAATATGGTAAATCATGTCCATCTTCATTCTCTGCATTATGCTTCATCCAATCGATAAAGGGTGAGCTCTGTGTTTGAGCAGCCAATGCCAATTTGTCCTTCGTCAGAGTTTGATTGAAAGCAACCCGATGCATTCCTTCACGATGGAATGGTAGAAGCATGACTGGAGGTTTTTCTTCGTAATAAGTATATCCCAATAAACGCCAAATGGTCTGAATAGGGCATATATACCTTCCCTGGAGGGTCATCGCAATTTCGTCATATTGCCCATCAACTGTTAGAGATGCGCTGTCAGACCCCTTATAAACGTATTTGGCAAGGTTTTTGATAGCCTGCACACCTTGAGCCTCTTCGACATTGATGTATGCATTATATTTCTTCGTTAAAAAGGCATTATATGGTACGACCCAGCTATTATCAAATTTAAAACGACCATTGCCCCAAGTTCCTCCATTATTCGGTTTTTAAAGTTGTAATATGTGATAGAAAGAGATATTCCATTTGATACTTAGCCTCTGGAGTGATAGTGGTGTATTCTATGAGGTCTTGCACTTGTTTTTGGTATTCTTTTAAAAAGGGTTGAATAGACATACCGTTATAAGGTTTGAAAGTCTAGAATCTGGTGGTAACATTCATGAGATTAATTTTTCTATTAGCACATGCCATCAAAGTAATAGCGTCAAGAACTGTCATAGGAGTGTCTCTAGGATCGGTATTAATATGTGGAGCAGTTTCTTTAAATTAGTTAGTCCACGGTGCATAAATAATACTTGTCATATCATTTACTTGATAATCTAAGAGAAAAACAGCCGCTATCCTATTACTAACGACGTGAGGTTTATGAAAATCCCACCAGAGTAGCCAATTTGAAGATTTTAGTTTTGGAACCGACATTATCTTTTTTACATATGTAAGACGATCCGATCAAGTCTAAATATAAATCATTTTAGTTCTTGATTCTTTGATGGAGTTTTTGACATCTTTATCCGATGCAAAGACTTTCTTGTTGAATATGATACTTTGATCAGAAGTTGAATCAAAATTAGCGGGTATTAAATTTGCCTCTGGAAGCGGGCTCTGAGTTTGTAGTAAACATGGTAAAATTATGACAGAGATGTTTCGTACACTTTTGTGTTCGAGAAAGCGGAAGCACAGAAAAAGAATAATTGTGTAGGAACTTCGTTTAATGATGATGATGTCCAAGAACTTAGTCCTATTTCCTAAGTTTTCAGGTTTGAAAACACAATCTGACGCATTAACAGTGTGACTGGTTTAAATTCCGGATACTGAAATAATTGCATGATCATTGCGAAATACACTGGAGCCAGTGTCCGAAGAGTGTGGGATCAAATATGATGGAGCTCTCGCCAGAGCTTTATTTGCCAATGGTTTGGCGCTTACGTAAAACTGTTGGTGTGCAATCTGCAACCTAGATTTCCAGATATCTTGCGAGTGTGGGCTTTCCCGATGTAGATCGGTTTAGGGCTAGGGTTAGCGTGCAGCAGTGATGTCAACATGGTGAATGTGGGGATTATGCACTGCTGCAGATACGAGCAACAAGCGTATTGTGATTGGTTCAAGGACATCAGCATGGGCGTCGTGCACGTGTTGCTCTGAAAATCCACGTGCGTAGCCTCTAGCTCCAAGAGTTCCTTTTGAACTTTTCTCTTACTATTTATCCAATTTACGGCTGGTCATTTATTTTGCACTTGCTTCGGATCAGGGGATAGGAGTCCAGACTTTTTTACGATACACATTTTCAATTTCTTGATCCATAGCTTTGTTTCAACTGTGTGCACTAGTATATGGTAGATAATACGGTGTAGAGCTAGAGCGTATTTCCACTTTTAGAATTTAGTCATGGATGTTATCGATAAGGATTCAGCAATAGTGGGAGTGAGTCCAAATACCTAACCTATAACAAATCATACTACTTTAGAGAGAGATCGTGTGTCTATAGACATTTATACGAGGCTATTAAAACGGTTCTTTTGGTGTAAATACTTGACATGCCTTACGTTTAGCACAAGATTATTGGGACCATGCTGATGTGCCATTGTGGCCCTGTGTTGGCAATTTTATGCGTACAATGGAGTTGCTCTGCGCACATGTATGCAATTCAAAGAAAATTTCTGGTGAGCTCATTCCTCAAGAACTTCATGTACACTGGTACTGTGACAGAGAAAGTACTTTGCGGCCAATTCCCCATCCAAAATGGGCAAGAACATGACTCGGGCCAAATTTCCGGATAGTTTCCACAGGTCGTATTCTATCGAGAGATGAAGAGTTGTTAGAAAGAAGAGCTCCTATTTGCTCTTCATGTCATCAGGGAGGTCAAACTCTGAGGAGTCGCAATTGTTCATTAAAGTCACAAGATTCAACTATTTCCGAAATGAATTCGACTTCTTCAACTAATTCAGTTGTTAATAATGAGATAAAAATTAAATAAACAATTTTTAAAAATTTATTATTCCTAGCTTTGTAACAATGTTTATATACGATCGTATTCATGGATTTCTTTCAACTCTTTTAACTTATTGAAAATAAATGACTTTTCAATAAATCTTCAGTCATGTTTTTTGCTTCAAGCTGCGGTGGGCAGATAATGTTACGCCACAATACTGGGGCTCGTGGGGTGTGCTTTTCTGAGCTGACTAAGCTCGAGTTTATGGGGTACCCCGGGGGGTATCCGTATAATTACTCTGTCACTGGCGTGGGGCATATCTCTGACCCTCTTCACCTGAGAAGTTAAAGCCACATGGTTTTTAGGTGACGTTAGCCCATCGATTACTGAGTAAAAGAAAAGATTGAATAACAACTGAGTGGCGGCAGCAATAGCAAGCAACTCTTTATTAATCATCGTAGACGAGTCGAAATCATGCTCCGACTCGGCTCCGTCATCGTGTTATGATCTGTAAGAAAAAAATGAAAAAAAAAAGAGCGATCATTATCACCCCCACATCTGAGCTAATCCTCATTAGGACTAGAATTGAATAAAAGCGGGTCTATTTCTAATCAAAACGTTTTTAACGTTGCGTTCAACAAAACTATAAAATTAATTGCTACTTAGACTTTTCATACACATCGATACCACATCATTGGTATTACTATTATTTCTGTAATCTACGCCTCTTCTACTAAACCTGAATTCTCGCAAATTTGACCGACTCTTATAAGCAAGACACTCTTCCAGTTCCTGCCTAGCTGCCATTGCCAAGAAATAGATAACTCTTGATTACTCATCATTGATCTTCAAACGTTGAATACAATAGCCTTTAAATGTGAAAAGATTTGCTTGTTTTTCCTAGTGCAATGCAGTGAATCATATCTGAAAAACATCAATTGCTCAAATGATGAACGATATATCATCATTTACTAAATTTCCGTCGCCTTATTTTGAAAGAGGGGTATGTTTTTAAATCTGAATTTTTTAAAAAACAAAACAAAAAACCAAGCTGTCGATCTTCTACCGCATTTTCTGAGCTCGGAACCAGTCTCTAGAGACTTACATACCCGGAAATCATAGCCCTGGCAGATAATATGGATATACGTGCTTTCGACCCATCTATCGTACTTCATAATGAGGTGCTTGCAGCATCTGTGGCCACCAACCATCTTTGATTCCTTTTATCTCATATATTTTTATTGGCTGTATAGTATCACTTAATTTTTATTTGAACTCTTCATTTATCTAGTAAAATTTCCTCATTACTTCGTGAAATTGAAATTTAAAATGCTGCAAGAAGGCACTGATGAGTCAGTCGAAAGGCAAGTGCAGGAATCAGCCAATGGATCCAACGGAGGACCTATGGATACTTCCCTTCGCATAGCTGGAATACGAGTTCCCCAATATCGGAGTGCTATGGCTCAAGTCATGTTGGTTGGATTATTCGCGTTCTGTACCGTGTAAGTGCTCTGAATCATCAAACTTCACGGAATGTAAAATTGAAAAAAAAAAGCGACAAAAAGCTCTAAGTATTTCTTCAAAATGTAAAAAAGTTTTTATAAAAATGGAGATGAGATGGAAACAGTGTAATTTCCTTATTGTTCAGTGATTTAACTCATTATAGAGGAATGTCAAATGCGCTGGGAGGTGCAGGTGGTGGGGGGCTACTAAATACAACCCAATCAACGAACGCTAATGTCGCTGTATACGCAAGTATGTCTGTCCTTTTTAATGGATATATAACTTCTTGAATTACTGATGGAAGGTCTTTAGCCTTTTCTGTTCTTGCCTTCTTTGGGGGTACAATTTATAATCGCATTGGCATCAAATTTTGTCTTGCTTTTGGCGGCATTGGGTACGCATGTCTAGCTTCGGCATATCTATCTGCTTCACGTATTGGTGATCGAGCAATGCCATGGATTGTTACAGCTGGTTGTATCCAGGGGTTATCAGCAGCAATGGTAAGCTTTGATATCAAGAAGTGAGCTCTTATCTTACTAAAAATATCAAGTTATGGACTGCAGTGGGGGCTGTCACAACATGTTATCCTACCGAGGAAACCAAGGGAAAGGCTTTTGCTATCTTTTGGACCATCTTTGAAATGGGCGGTGTAGTTGGCTCAATTATTCCTATTTCTATGAATTGGGATTCAACTGGCGGTAATCTCCAAGATGGTTCTGTAAGTAAGCCCTTCTACCGAAATATATACTATTAACAGTTTAATCAAGTATATTGCCTTTATTATTATTACGCTCTGCGGATGTTTCGTGCCCTTATTATTGATCCCTTCTGATCAAGTAATTCGAGTCGACGGGTCCACCGTCGTCATTCCAACAATGCCTACCTGGAAGTAATAAAAAATTTGATGACCTTCCGCGTTTGATATTCAGCTAACTTTCTCATAGAACGGAGAGCATCGGAATGTGCAAGCTGCTTATTCAAAACTCCTGGGTTCTAACATTATTTCCCCTTTTCGCAGCGTCAAACTGGTTTTACACCTATCGTTAGTTTTTTCTTGCTCATCTAAACTCTAGACTTAAATGCTAAAACTAAAGTAGAGGCTAATGATTTTAATGTGCCCAATTTCACATTACGAACTCGCTATGTGAATGGACTTTGGTCCAATTTCTTCTGCATGGTCGGCGTATGGACTATGGGGATATGTTTAGATTTTCCTTTTAAGAAAACTATTAGCCGTCCCATCCGAGCTCGCGTAGGCATTATTACTGTCTTTATTGCTACTATTGCGATTTGGAGCGTAGGTTGGCAATTTGCCAAGGACTCTAAGCGAGGGGAGAGACCTAATCCATTGATCGACATAACAGAAACTCGCCGTTACATTCCATATGGCACTCTTTACATTTTTTATGGTTTCTATGATGGCATATTTCAGGCGTACGTAAATTGGTTGATTGGATCTCTATCCAATAATTCTTCTGTTCTATCGCATTATGCTGGATGGTATAGAAGTACCCAATCAGCTGCTGCTGCTTTAGTGTGGCGTCTTGATGGTACGGGTGTGAGCTATCGACACATGTTCATCAGCACCTGGTGTATCATGATTGGGAGTGTGATAACAACTTTTTATGTTGCATTTAACAAAGTCCTAGAACAAAGTAAAGACGAAATATCTGTATCACTTACAACACCAGCGAAGAATGATGAATACATGTCCAGAGAGACATAGAATTTACTGTAGTAATGGACAAGAAAACTTCAACAAAAATGATAGAGTAGCAGTGTAAGTTCTCCCTTTTAAGATTAAAGTTCAGATGAGGAGATTTTGTATCTGTATTTCTTTCGTATATCCGTAACTGACTTTAGCTCAATAGATATTGGTTTGATTTGTGAGACTTCACTTTATAACATAGGATCCAAGACTATAAATCACAAATGTCGGCTTTATGCCTCAAAAAGGATGGTCGTTCAGCATGACTAAGATTACAAGGCTTTTGCCTTCACCGAAAAACAAATTTCGCTGCTCTATAGTCAACCAATTTAACTCAGCTATGATTTGGTTCAGAATCTTATGACTATTTAACTTGATAAGATATCAAGGGCAGCAAGTATGGCCGGTATGAAGTCCCAAAGTTTCTGTTTTAGTACTTGTGACATGAGGGGAAAGCGTTAGTTGGGGAATGATTCTCTTTTAATCATAAATTAATGGAGGTAGGATGCAATGCTCAGACATCTACGACTAGAATCTTAGAATAGTTGTGTGGTCGACAAATAAAAGGTCACGTATTTACGATAATTTAAATGATAATATGAAAACCAAGTAATTTGTTCAGTATTTATGTCACATGCAGTATCACGTGGATATTTATAATAGTCTCGCTAAGTTAGAATGTACTATATGAAGTCTAGTAAAGTACTTTCTTTAATCTAGAATACTAATATAAGGTAAAAGTAAATCGTATTCAACACCACGCTTCCACTCCTTACAAAGTTATTCTTTTAACATGATTTAGATTTACTAATATTTAGTTGGAATACCTCTTATTTTAATCTTAATTCACTACATAAATCTAGGTGATGTCCTCGATTTTTCTAATTAGCAACTAGTATGTTATATTTTCTGGCCTCGAAAACTCTTGATAAATCATGTTAGATATTTGCTGCGTTATGGAGTCCTCGAACAGATATTTCTAGTTATGGTGGCTCTTGGACTATGAATTAATACATTAACTGATGAAAGGAAGGCTTGGTTAACTCTTGTTGCATCGAGGACTGAAAATCTAGAGCGATACTTTCAACTTTTTCATTTACTAACCAGGCCTTATCACCGAGAGTGATCAACTTATTTTGCATTGTGAAACAGTATGTCATAGTATAAAATATTTCGTACTTTGGCCGCGATGACTCACCTGCTATTAACTACAAGTGATGCTTTCCGAAAAAGGACTAACCCTTAGTGTGTGAGCCATTTTTTTTCGCAACGTTCCTTAACGCACACCTAAAAATTCATCAAGACGTCATCGTTTGTAACTCGTCTTCCTCCCTGTCGCACTGGAGAAATTACAGCACGTAAATGATGCATAAAACTTATGATTGAAAACGTTCCGATGCAATGTAATGGATAATAATTATGCAGTTATCCACGTATTAATACATTTGACACTATTGAATTTTACCATCAGACTTAATTTTATTCAACTGGGAATAATTGCTCCGATTGAATTTATGTTAATTGTCAATATACCTACACTTTATTCCCAATCTATAGAAAATGATGTTTATCAGTCTTGTCCCAAATATCCATTTTTTAAAATAAAACACCATTGTTGATACGACGAAAACGAGACTTTGCTGGAAGTAAGTTCAACAGTTGAAATGAAAATTTTAGAAATATTATCAGATTATATATAGTAAGAACTAAATCTACCTTTCATGTTGTCAGTCGGGAATTTTGAGAGAAAGCTCTACCTACAGTACATGGTAGCAGAATTTTTATAGGAAGACCAAGTCTCAGACATTGTTCTCTTTTCCGTTCTTGAATTTCGTGAAGAAGCATCCTGTTAGGAACATTGCTCGCATGAATTCTTCAATGAACTTGGTATTACCCATATCTTTCTGCTCTCGAAAGATATCCTGGTCAGACTCCACTGCCAACATCATATCACCCGTATCAGTCTTAGAGATCTCATCATCAGAATCATGTAGATCATCGTCCTCCCCATCCTCTAGCTCTAGAACGCCTGGCTCAGTGTCAGATCTACAATTTATTTCACCAGCCATACAGATTATGGTAACTGATATTCGATAATGTGGATAAGGCATTAATTTCTTATGGATCTAATAAGGGCTGTCTCTGTACATATAACGCGTGACGCGAGGCTCGAAGTTGTGATTCACTATATCAATCGTCTCCTTTTCTAATTTCCAGTTATTACATAGTCCATACTGGTACTAAATTGTTCTACACGCTACAATATTCACGCTTCCAATTTCAATCCACATTTATTCATTTCTCCTTACTCGATACAAATCAATATGGGTTCCAATCCAAAGTTTTTTGCTCAAGTTGCAAGGCTACCGCTAATCTAGCGACTTTTCAACCAATAAACAGAGAAAGCCAAATAAGATATGTTCAAAGCACGGTAAAAAACGTTCCCTACCTGAACATGATGAGTAGGATAGTTTTATATATGAAATCAATAGCTGGAGCCAATCTGTAAACCTTCTTGGCTTTATCGTAAACCTGCTCTAGTTTATACTCTGTTTAGGGTCTAACTAGGAGACTGGACATATCTTACAATTTTGACCTTGACCAACTGCTCTTCAATTTTAGAAATTCACTTGATGTATCCGATGAAGCTGCCGTGGCCTTCAGTTCACTGAATGAAGCTGTAAATTTGTTAATTGGCACCATTCAAGAGACAGGAGGTCACAGGTTTCGTCATTTAAGTGACTACAAGAAGTCTGAATTTGGCTATTACTACTACTTCTTTGTTTGCTGCCACTATAAAGATAAGAGTCTTCCAACAGAATCTATTGGCAAATGCGATCCGCGTCGGATGAAAAAGCTTAATTGCAAGAGCAAATTGGTAATACAGCCAAATCTGTCAGATAGGCGGTTATCTGTTAAGTTACAGCATAATTACCATACACTATATGCTGATGTTCGATTGTCAAAAGAGACCATAGGGTTCGTCGACTTCCATTTCATGACTAAGACTCCTGCTAAGTTGTATTACGACCTCAAGACGTCCGGCATCCCTGGTGCGAAGGTAGTCACTCAGCATCAAGCTTATTATCAATGGCAACGGGTAAATTCCAGCGTCTAACGATATGATCCAGACCGATTTGTGTTCATGTTAAAGTTATTTGACTAGCATATCGATTCATATTGGCATGAGACGTATATAGCTGGAAAATTACGTGTAAAAGCGCTATAGATCCGTGGAACTATATCAGCTCTCGTGTCTAAAACTCAAGTTCTTGATATAAATGTTACATTTGGAACAAATATCTCCGGTAACGTACACTGAAAATGTTGATTAAGTATCGCGAATATTAACTATAATTTAGGCATGGGTTTATCTGCTGTTCTGGCAGAATTGGTCGGAACAGGAGTTCCTTTGTGCTACCTCTTCTACGATAATAACGGCTCAAATACGTTATCTAGTCATGCTATTCCCGGATCATCAACACTTATTCCCGAACAGTTCCTCAGATCTCTCAAAAGTGCGGGCTTTAATCCAAGTTTTTTTGACTGTGGAAAGGACAGGGCAGAGATCGTAGCTATTCGTAAATTTTGGCCAAATTTAACGGTGCAACTTTGCTCTTGGCACGCCAAGAGAGCAATCAGGTTGAATCTCAAGAACTTGTATCATCGATTGAAATATGCTGGGGCTCGCTTCCTACATGTCCTAATAGTCATGGGTATGATCACTGTCAATATCTTTCCTCAGCCGCTAAAATTGAGGAGCATGGTAGACTTGAGACTGTTAACGTAGTCGAGCGGGATACTATCCTGCAAACGTTCCGCCGACGCTACAACAGGCATACAATAATACCCGACAAAAACGGAACAACTTGCTCTTCAAAGTAAATTCATCTTGATTGCACCAACGAAGTTTAAACCTGGTGTTATTCACGAAATTACTACCGTCTCTGGGCCTACCTTTACGTCAACTGGTACTTCCCTGAGTAGTGGGAGCTGTGGGCCCGCTCCACTAATTCCAATAGTCTCTCTGTTTTAAAGACGACAATGACAATTGAGTCGCACTGGCGAAGAATCAAGCATGATTATTTGCATAGATTCAACCGTCCCCGGATTTATCTGGTTACTTGGCTCTTGGTTTTGCGAGTTATGCCTTAAAAAATACAAAGAATGAAGGCAATCATGAATAAGGACCATAGATATGCCATCGCTACCTGGAGGAAACCGTTTAAGTGGGAGTGGAGGTGATTACAAAGCTGTGATGTTGACCCTCAGAGTTTATTTAGTAACCATACGGATCTTTCAAAGCGGACACATGCCTGTAAGGTATTTTTACTTAATCATTTCTTACTCTGTAAACACATTATCTTTTGCTTTGAAAAGTTGCCGGAACCCGGTAAGTTCTGTACCGAAGTCCGTCGGAGAAGGTGTACTCCACTTTGGGAGGAACATCAGCTTTTTCTTCGTCCACAGTTTGGAAAAACAACAGATAAAACTTCTGCAGCAAATGAAGATGAATTTGATACTGATTACAATCATGGTGAACTTGGAGGATCAGAAAAGGAAGAGGCAGAGGAGCTTGATGACGAAGATTCAAATGACGTAAGTAATGAAGATCCGTATGAGCATTCGCAAAGAATCCTATCATCGCTGGGTGATTTTAAAGATCTTGCTAGAGAGAAGGGGGATAATCTCAACAGCAGTGGCTCCAAAAAATTGAGGCCAGTAATGCATCCAATTCGATTCTCCTTGCCGACGCTTAATTTTATCACCTTTACCAGCTGCTTCGCTTCACTATTTCTGTGCGATCGTCTGATATTGAATAATTGACAATACCAGGATACATTTTCTCGTGCGAATCCTCAACTCCCAGCTAAGCAGTCCGATCACTCCAGGTGAGCTATAAAATTATATTTCAGAGTAATTTCTAATATCTGGCTAAATAAGTTCCGCCTTCTCAATCTTCAGAAATGGAGTCCCTTAATGAATACAGGACCAAGAAAATTTATTTTCAAGAATCTAGAATCAATATTCAGCCTAAAGCCATTGAACTTGAATTTGACGACGTGCATAATTTTTCAAGATGGCTTGATTCAAAACCAGATGGAATGGAGTGATTGCTCCACAACCATGTTAAAACACCAGTAGCATAATCTCCAAACGAAAATGATTCAATCCTCTCAGGACGGAGAAAAAAGCAAAGAATTCTTGAATCGAATAAAGTTTATACAAAAATTATAGAAGGTATGTGTAGAGGAATAAAAATGGCAGATTTTCTTGTATTTAAAGAAATTAAATAAATATTATTATAGCTGTAGGAAAGCTGTTGAGGGGATGCAAGAGACATGCTGAGTGAGGATCAGTGTTGAGTAGAATGAGTGTAAAGTCAATGGATGGTGTAGCGGGAAGATTGTTTTGCAAACTGCAGTCGTATCCACACTAATGCTATATATATGTTGTCACGATACAGCAGGACAGAGAGACAAAGTTATAACTTACCCAGTGTTATTTATGAAATTCAAAATAATCTAGAGAGGGGAAGTAAACAACAGCAACTATTTACATGGATACCAACGTATCAAGCTAGTCTGTTACGGTTCTCTGAATTTCGTAAGGAGAGCCAATGAGAGCCTCGCATTAGTAGTGTAGACCCACTCCAGCCCGAAGTGAGGAATTTTTAACGATCCCTTATTATAAATATCTGTTTTACAGTTTGCATTCATAGAAAAATAGCTTCCTGAAACTGTCCTCTCAAGAAAATAGTCTAGTAAAATGTTACTTAGATCTTTTGGTAAATCATTTCCGTCGGAAGCTTAATTTGCGAAAAGGTAATGAGAATTAATTATCAGTTTTTTTTTTTTTTTTTTT